>DWPV01004491.1:0-13552 GCA_018251915.1 Urbanus proteus proteus
GTGTGAAAATGTGATGTTTCGAAAGTTTGGTGGTTTGTTTACTATTTAAGACAAGTCTAAAAAAATGGACTATAGGTAGGTATTAGGACATAATCCTTATCTTTGTTATACTAACCATAAACCCATAGTGATCCTAATCCTTGTTATTGTTGCAACAAATCATTTATTATGTTTATAACGACAATTGTTGTTTACAGTCAGATCAGATAGGAATATCCAGCTATGTAAGCAAAATGGGAACAATTTTACTTCTTATCAATGTTTACGTATCTGCACTTTGTATAAAAAGAAATTAAGTTGTTTTAGGTCAAACAAAATACAATTCAAGATGTATGTACTGAAGATATATGTCTCATTAATTTTGTTCATGAATGAAAATAATCAGAAACAGCTAATAGTCATAATCGATTAGAATTCATATGTGTATTAAACTGACAATATGAAATACTTAAATTTGAATCGACAACGAAGAATTAATAACATGCAATACAATTTTTAACAAATTTGCACATTTATTTTTGTATACTTTGTATCAATTCTGTTAATACATTTTGTAGATCATCTTTGTATCGAAATTTAAAAGGAATTTTGCTGTTTACATATTTGGACATTCCTATGCTATTCTATTAACTCTTATAACAACTTTGTAAACAGATTCACACTAACATTTATCCTTAACTGTGCACAGGTTGTTTCCAGAAATACTATCACACTAATACATTTTCCTTATTATGTCTCTAAGTTTTCTAATGCTTCTTGCATTAGACCTCCAATGAAATAATCTGTGATAAAAATTGCCTCACATTATGTTTAATATTGCTATATTCGATTGTAGTAACTGTTCTAATCAGTTAATATTTTCTAGGGATGAGTGTAATCCATGGATGATTAGAAGCCTGATGTTTACTTTTCGTTATATGGGTCTGTAAGTCCTATCTTATTGATTATACAATAAAATAATAACCCCTAGTATTTTCAATAAGGGTGCTGATCTTATTTAAGTTTTCATATAATACTATAGGAAACAGGTGTTAATTTTGAGTATTAAGGATGTAAATCCATGCATCTAACAACATCCCTTATAACATAAAATATTGCATTGTTATTAATTGTCCCGAAACATATTATGCTATCAGACATAACATATATTCAAACAACTTATGATATCAGGAATTGAAGTTCCGTTACGTCAAATAGACATTTATCTCTACAAATATAATTTGCTGAACAAAATGTGAGCAAAAACAGTAACTTTATAATAATTATTGTAGTTTGAACTTATAACAATGAGATGTAGTTTGGTATTAAACTAACCATTGTGTAGAGTACGTAATTATCCGAGATAATGAGGCAGAATAAAAATGTTGTTTTACTCACAATCTTCATTCCATAGCATTGTCATGGTTGTCATTTACAATATGCACTTATTCATCGTAGTAAATGTATTTTTTACTTAATTATGTAATTAGAATACCAAACCTATGGTAGTAGTATGAAAATGTAATTTTTCCAATATCTATACTCGTATGTATGTTACCTTACTATATTATTCAGTAACACCAACCCACAATTTTATTTTACTCAGTTATATCGTACACCAATATATACTCGTACGTGTAAGCTTTAAGTGTGTATATATAAATCTAGTATTATTATGAAACGTCTCATGAATTATTTCTCGTTTTCAATATAATTTTTATTTACTCCACAGTTAGGGCCTGGTCCGTCGTCAGTGACCCCGGGCATCCTCCCCACACCGATGGGCACGTTACCTCCCGGCATGTATCCGGGACACATGCAAATGAATCACATGATGCCACATTTTATGCAAGGCCCACGGTAAGTTACGTCTTATTATGCAACTTGCAGGAAGTAGTATATTTTTTACTTTATTTCCTGTGCCACATGTACATTATCTTGTCTATAATCATATTTCCCAAACATACTTGTTCATTCAAACATACATAGAACTTAAACATTCTATGGCATTGATAGCTGAGTTAAAATTAAAACACCGAGCTCATATAAGATATATTTAGTTCACTATTAATTTAAAATTTTATAAGTAACATAAGTTTATAACTAAATTATTGTTTATTTAATTGGTTATTGAGAATCCTTGTTGCAATTTTAGCTTGTTTTAGTTTTTATTACAATGTTTGTCTCTTTCATTTTATTTCAAATGCTATGTATTTGTGGGACACATAAATCTGAATTCAATAGTATCTTAAGTGATTAACAGTTTGTCGGGACACAAATGAATATTGGTTAAACATTACTTTTCAGGTTAATGATGCCTGGCATGAGGCCACTATTCCCCGCGGCGAGTGTTCCCACTTCTACGCCGAATAAACCCACCTTCCCGGCTTATAGGTATGTGATATATTTTTATACTGAATTACTAAGCTACGTTCAATCTAATTTATATGTTAATGTTAGTTTATTTGAGTTTTATATCTGTCTTTTTTTCTCCTTGTATTGTATGTTCTTTGTTTCCTATAATTCAAAGATTAAGTTGGTAATCATTAGTAAATAATAAAAACATTGTTTTTGAACTTAGTTCTTAAAGTTATTTTATAATTAATAGTGTTGAATTGAGAAATAGATTTATTCCAAAGTTTGACTTGTACATGCACAAATCATCAAGTTAATTTTGGACAAAAATATATTATCTTAATATGTCTTTTTATATTTTTAGGTTTTTATTATTTTTTATTTTGTTATTTAATTGATTACGAAATATTAATTGATAACTTAAATGTAACAATGTAAATTGATCGTAATTATGTTTCACATAGAATCATTAATTAATATGTACAGCAACGCAACAATAAGCGCGCCGCCCACAACGTCCGCGGCGGCGAGCGGCTCGCCGAAGGAGAACGGCGACGTGCGGCCGCCCGCCGCGAACGCGTGCCCGCTGGTGACCGCCACGGGCGCCGGCTCCAAGATCGTGCACCCGCCGGAGGACGTCTCGCTGGAGGAGATCCGCGCGCGCGCGCCGCGCTACCGGCCGCGCGCCACGCCCGCGCCGGACCCGCCCGCGCTGCCCGCGCCCGCCATGCCCCCCCCGAGCACCAGTCAGGCAGAGGTAATATATTCTGTACGTGATTATACCTTTTATTATTATTATTATTGTATTTGTTGGTTGCTTTTCGCTCTTGTTTTTTTATTCGTTTGCCGTTTTAATATTTGTTGTTTTTGTATTGTTTAACTTTTATCAACCTAATAATTTATTACCATTCGTATATAATAATCGTTTTTGATGTTTGTTAACTTTTGTTTTTTTACTGACATTTTCTATTCTTTTATTCATACTTTTTTAACATTATAACTTTTAATTTGGTCTTCACAATAACTCCAAGTAATTATTTACTAGTTTTACTTATCCCAATAGTTATATTTTTTCATATTAATAATTTGTTAATCAGTTAAGTCATTAAAATATTTTTTTGTTGCTTACAATTTAATTTCATAATATATTAACTTGATAGCAAACATTTACTAATTAGAATGAGAAATATTAATAATGTACAAGTACTAATTTTTCGCATGAGTATTGTTTGAAGTGTGTCTTTTTTTTATAAAATGAGTAAATTTATAATTGGTTTCCATTTTGTAACGGTATTTTTTAAAATTAATATATTTTACTCAACAACGACCACCATTTAAATAATTATGAATTCACATGAATGATATTTTTTCAAAATTGTTTGAAAATAAAATACTGGTCACAGTGAGATACTTTTTTATGATTGAACAGACCACTGCAATCCGTAGGCATTTGTAACCAACTCTATAATATTGAACACTGGTCTACCTGAAGTGACACAGATACGTCGCAACTCAAGACTAAGACATGAATTTTATGAATCAGTCTACGTCGTTTTTACTATAACTGTAGAAGCTAGTATTAGGTGTAACGATGGTACCACCCTGATTGAGTTCTATCTATCTACACGTCTTTGATACTTGTCATATCAAAGACGTGTAGATAGATAGAATATTATTTGTTTACATTTACAGTTGAATTTATTTAATAACCATATAGACTAAGGTGTGTGTTAACCCACCAGGTGGCGGCGCACATGTCTGCGGCGGTGGCGGCGGCGGCGCGCCAGCAGCAGGCCGCGGCCATGCGCCGGCCGATGATGCAGCAGGTGGGTCCTTCGCCCTACTTTCATATGGTTTATAACCAAGAATCGGGAATACTTTTTGTCTTATAGGAGAAGTAAGCGAGTGTGCAGTTCATCTGATGGTAAGTAGCCACTGTTGCCCATGAATATCTGTAGTTAACCCCAGATAAGACCAGAAGTTGACCTCAAAGCCTTGATATGTTCGATCCCCGATTTGTGTAGTCGTATTTGCGTCTCCATGGCACCCGTAACTCGGAGTAAATCTTATGTGAGGCTATGAAAGTATAAACTTTCAATGAATTACTCCAGTATTGGCCATGCTGCCTAATATTATAAAAAAATAGCCACTCTAACTAACTACCTAATTGCTCTCTAACTAACTAACTGCTAAAAAGTTGCTAACTGTTGTCAAACATGAAAGATGAAATATGTTTAAAAAACCTTTTAATTTCAATAGAAACCCTCCAAATTTCTAATAATAAATAGACAACGAATAAGAATGTGACCTAAGTTTAAATTTTGACATCCTGAAAACCTTTGTCCCCGAGTTTAGGAAAACTCTTAGTTGGCAAAATTGACCTTCAGTTTGTTCGTATTATGGAGGTGGTGGACATGTGACTCCATATTATATACTGCCCCATATTATTCAAAAGAAAAACCTTATTGAGTGTAATCGTATGTGTAAGATGGTGGGCATACGGCCCCATATTTAAAGAAAAAACCCCCTAACGTATGCAATGTTACTGGTCAGGTGGTGGGCGTGCTGCCGCAGCTGCAGCAGCTGCCGCAGCCGGTGCGCGTGGGCGTGCCGGTGTCCATGCCGCCGGTGATGGGCGTGCTGCCCGTCATGCCGCAGTTCAACCTCATGCGCCCGCTGCAGCCCGGTCAGTACACAAGCGCGCAACGCCACGCGTACTACGCGACCCGTTAGCTCACGCTTGCCGGCGTCGCTGCGTTTGGCTCTAGTTATATCACATATTTCAACGTACGGATGTTATTGGGAGTTATTTGGTATGCAAATTTGTTATCCACGTAAATCAAATGATAAATTGTTAACGTTACGATGTATACGTCGTGATGAATGTTGTTTCTCGGCTGTATTAAGTTATAACTTGGTACACTTGGTGCGAAGTTTTTTATACATTAAAATAAATATAAATTGATAAATAAAATTGGTCAAATTAGGTCCACAAGTTAAAAATAATAGTATTCACATTCCACAATTTCTCATGTTAGCCCATTACCTTTTCGTCGATTATAAATATATCTTTTTTAATATCCAATTACACAAAATATTAAAAATATTTTATAAAATTTACCTTAGTAGTACAACATTCCAACAGATTCAACTATTTTTTGTAGTCAAGTTTGGAATTATACAACTCAAGTATCTTTGTCCTTTCAATTTTATCCTTACTGTTATAAAAATCAAACGTAATTTTAAAAGTAGGACGAAAATTCAATATTTAAGTCTATCATAGTCTACACCTATAAGCAGATTCTTAATTCTCATCCATCATACATTAAAAATGGCATTCCATGATAAACATTCTGTTGGTGCTATGTCCCAATGAATTGTAACATTACAGTAAATAAGATTTTTCACACATCACCACAGAATTTATAAACATTCCCCGATAAATATAAAGTATAACATTCCATGCCTTTCCTCACTTCTGAAAAGCATTTGCACGCTATGGAAAAAATCAAACGAAACCATAATATTGTATACCAAATTCTGTAGTATAGTAGAGAAAATAATGTGCGACAGTTTAGGTGCTAAGTAAACCAAACGCAGCGACGATCCGCCAACACAAATTTCTCCATCACGAATATTCTCTCTTACCACAAATGTACCACCAAAATTGTGGATTTATGTTGGTATATATTTTTTGTGTTTCGTAGAAATATACCAGCATAAATCTGTCTTCTGATTACATCAAGTGAATGAGTTAGATAAATTTAAGTTGTAAGATGTTCCATACATGAGACTACAATTGTTGATGTGTTTCCAGATAACAGCATCAATATTTATGATAAAGAATAAACTGATATCGGCGAATTAGGACCGTGACATTAAAATTGATGTATGATTATTGTTGTTATATAGGCTGCATTACTATCAATAATGTAATGTGTACTCGATGTTTAGTCCAATTATGTTAAAAACATTATTGTATCTTATTAATACAGGCTCATTGTATTGTTAATCAAAAAGGCTAAGAAAGACTGCATTCGACACATCCTGAAGATAACAAGAGTAGGAAGTAACTACAGCCATATTTTTATATCAATCGATAATACTGAGACATGAATACTTTTTAGACAATGTATCACTGACGATAGACTTAATCTGCATTTACATATTTTAGGATTATATAAGTTAGAATGGGTGGTTTTCCTTAGCGTCGAAGTGTATTGACAAACATAGTATTAAAATGATATAGTATTAATTTTTAGGTTTGCTCAATCATTTTTTTATTATACAAACGTGACTCTGTAACTAGTTGTACAAGTGACATATCTGCGTGGAAAATGGAGCGAGTCGTGTCATTTTAAATTCTCAAATAAAATGTGCTTTGTCGTGTCAATTTTATTTCTGTTTTCCACGGCAGGGTACCAACCACCGACGTATGTCGAGCGAGCGATACATAGCTTTAGTTTTTCTGTTCCATAGTGTTAAATACGAGATGGCTATTGTATTGAGCGCGGGGCAGCCGCAGTCCGGCGGCTCGCCTGCTCTCCGCCGCCGCCGTTGAGCTCATCTCTTTACCTACTCTAAATGTACACTCGTAACAGCTTGTCCGATACTCACACCCTAACACCCACTAACACCGGGCGATCTCCGCCTCTCCCCATAGAGACGACCCGACCCGTGCGTAACACTCAAGACTAAAACTGTGACTTTGATGTGCCATCCGCACTATCGGAGCGTCGGATTCGAAAATGAGCGGTAATTTTATTCACATTCCTTAATGGACTTGCTTTATGTAGTAGCTCTCTATACTGTCTCGACTCTCTCGTAGCGTCGTATACGATGCGACCCTTGTCGGTTCACGGGTGGGTACACTAATATTATATTTACGTACAGTAGTTTTGTCGCTTTAAGATGTGCATGTACCGAGGACTAGTCGTCGGCCGAGGCGGGCTCCGCGGCCGTCTCGGATCGCACCGAACATGCATGCACTCCGGAACTCGATTACCACCATCGCCGTATTTTGACAGTGTGATTTTTCATGTGAATTATTTATCCTACCTACCTGTGTTCCTTCGCTTAATGCACCTCACGAGTCGGCCGCGCGGCTCTCGCCCGGGCGCGCGGGCGAGCGGGCCGGCCCGGGCGAGCGGCGCGCGGGGTGGCGGTCCGGGCTCGGTCCGGGCGACAGGCGATTGTTCAGCAGTCACACCGGCCCCCGGTGTTGGACCGAGGTCCCCTGTTGCCGGCGCGCGCGCCGCGGCCCGCGCTGACGGCCGCCTTGTGTGCAGGGATGCTGCTGCCGGGCGGGATGATGCCGATGGGCGTGTTCCCCGGGCTGCCCATGGGCGGCCACGTGGTGCCGCGCTACCGGTAGCGGGCAGGTAAGCGGCGGCGGGCGCGGCCGGCAGTTCCCTGGCTGCTCAGAGCTCAGGCGACCTCCGTCACAACTTGCGTTGTTGGATTGGCGGCCCCCCTCCGCATATCACTCTCCGTTCGATTCCGGTGTTGAGATGTGTGTAAGCGTACCGACGATATGTAAATGTTCTTTGCCTTGAAATTTTTTTTTCTTAAGCGTTTCCACGTGAAGTTGTGACGTTTGCCTATTCTTGTAGAATTTTGACTATTTTACTCAATAAATGCTCTGGATTTGAATGTTCGCTTTTGATTTATGCACCGTATGTACGAGCCGGCTGGGGGTGGGAACTTAATATAATAATGACCCATTTGATTTACATTTACACTTCGAGCATAGCTACAAACATACCTAACTGTTCCCACTCAAAGGCGGTCTCCTTTTGGCTCCTAGTAAAATAAACATTTTTTATGTTAATGAGGCTGTATATTGAATTATTTTATAATAAAAAGTCGCTTGTATACAACACGTTTATATTACACGACAACTATTCACTAGACTGTTAGAAGAAATATTAATACCAAACCCTATATATAATAATAAGAACAGGCTTACATTGTAAAATCTATTTAACTAGTATCACCATTAAACCAACACATGTATTGTTAAACATTCTGGTAAAAAAATCACAACAGACATTTTCAGTTAACAAATTTTTGCTAATAAAACAAGTACATATAACAAATTATCAATAACTACCGTTGTAACACTAAATAAAATACATGGCAACTTCAATTATGACTACAGTTACAGTGAACTCATCATGACGAAGCGTAAGTATAACTACTAAATACATTCAAAAATTATTAGGTTTAGGTATACACAAGTCATTTTATTCAATTAAGATAGTGAAATGAAAGAAAACATTAATTTGTAAGTTTACTCCGTAACAAATATTTCACTAGAAACAAAACTACAACAATAATTAAGGAATTTTGGAAATACTTATTAAAAGGTTTTTATTGCAAATATACACAATAACAGGAATACAAAGTATAATACAGTGATAAATTAATTTAAACCTATTGTTATACCTACAGTAGGAAGAAAAAGCTGGTTGCACTTATAACCTTATCACAAGATAGCATGAATTACCGCTAGCCCATACTATATCTAGGATTGCTATAATACCATGTAGTTACACAAGAATTAAGAAATAGAATAATCAGATTTGTATTATTAACAAATAGAGAATATTATTACACGGACAACATGTGAACACCTGGCAACTCCAAAACCCTGACGATTATATACTCCTGGTAACCGTGTCCTTATAATTGAACTAGATATTCCATACTTGAATGTAGCATAGGACTCGAATAACCTTCACAAACAAATGTATAATTAAATTATACGTTGACTTTGAGAATAAATACTCAAGTGTTTGACAATTTTGTTGGGGACCAGTTACACATACATAATGAAGAAGAAAATTGGTAAAATAACCTACTGTATAAGTAGTAAACGTACCATTTCTAATAAAAGCTGTGAAGAGAAGATCCAGATTCATAAGAAGTAAGTACGATTTAAACTTTCCTAAATATACATAAATAAAATAAACAAATTATCAAGGACTAAGGATTTATTAACTTCGTTAACAACAGTATGTCATCGACAAGTTTCCACAGCTGCGTTGCAGTGCTTCCAGTTCGAATGGCTTTATCACAAGGTAGATACGTAAATGAATTATACATACATTATAATAAATAGCTTGATAATCGTATGTACCTAATGTTGGCCCGCTGAGCAAAATGAAGGATAAGGGATGTTGAACATAACAATTTATAGCCACTTAACATATAAAAAAAAGTTGCAATTAACTCGTAACCATACCTTGAGTCTGTCCAACGCCTACTTATTAACGATAGGGCGATTTATTTACTGTCATAATTATATTGATTGGAATGTCACTTAAATTAATGTCCAAAAATTGAAGTTAATAAATCAATGACGGTAGGTCGTTAAGGGCATAGGTTAAAAATGGGTGACATTAATAAATGAGACATAACTTTAAATTTATTTGGCAATTAGCAACACAAGAGACAAATAATAATCTTAGAGTGTGGCAATACATCTCTTAACAAAATCTGTATAATTAAACAAATTGTAGTATTAATTAACAACCGATGAATGGACCGTGTTCCTATTACCCAAAGTTCCGTTTCATAAATGGATGTTGTATTTGCTACATTCATATTTCTCTATATATGTAGGTACATAACTCATAACAAGGCTTAGGCTTTTATAATAAACAATTTTCTTCTAGAAGAAATATATAACAGCACCAAGAGTACAAAAACAAGTAAACATAAATTCTACCATTGATATTATAACAATATGAAGGAATACAAAAAGACTGTTATATATAAATTGACTGCATTGCCACAGGATACATACAAAACAGTACGATCCGTCATGCGAAGTCCAGTTAACTTCAGTAAAGTAACTAACACCTACAATTATAATTTTTAAACATAATCACCAATACGCTCTGAATTACCATCTAAGCTAAGCATTAGCTATCACGCTACTTGGTCTGTAATCGGGTATATTTATACGTGTTAACGCTAGTACCAAAGATTTTATAAAAAACTACAAAAATTTGAGCGCCCATAATCACGATACATTTAAGTAATTGTTTAATGAATAATGAATGGATACAAATGGAACTATTTTATATAATAAAAGCTATCAAGACGTATATTTACCAAATTTTCCGATACAGTGTTGCCCAATACAAAATATTTACCGCTAACACTACCCAATCTTTCTCGATATGTATCTGTTGAATGAATGTGAAAAGAAATAAAAAATGGCGGGAATTCCATTTGAGATGAGACACGTAGATTTTACAAAATGCGTAGTATTTTTTTATATTTGTTTTTTAAAAATGTTACGATAACTCACAATTAATATTTTATTTCAATTTTTAAGAAAAAAACCTTTAAAATTGCGTAAGGTAAGGCAAACTTGGTTCATGTTATATATTATATTATGTAGTTCGCGCGAAAGTTAATTTATTTATTGAAAGGAAAGGAACGTATACCTGTTAAATACTCAAATAATACCGAATCATATTTAAAATTACTTCAAATGTACTTATTTATTTATATTGAAACAAATAAACCTACCTATATTATATATTTAAGACAAAAATAATAAAGTTAATATTTTACGTGTTGAAGAACGCGCGCAATTATTGAAGTTACGGGCGTACGCACGGTGAATAATTATTTAATCACGTGCCTAATAAGTAGCCATGATTTTCGCAGACGTGCCGATATTTTTAAAAAAATTGTGAAAATCACATCGATCTGAACGCGATTCACTATGTATGTTTTATGAAATCTACGTGATAGTCACAACCTGATCACTAGTCAATCATGAATATACTGTTGGCACGTTTTTTGCTTACGTACTAGTAAGTACCTTCTAATAAAATGCAAATCGGTTTTACACTATATTAGGTGGTAGGTAATTAACATAACTTTTATATTATTATTGAAAATCCAATATTGTTTGTAAGTATACTCCACGTACATTCGCATGAATTATAATATTAATTGGCAATTATTATATTTTAGACTATAACGATATATTACCTTTTAAATACTGTATACTTGACGAGGTTACTTAGTTTTCTTATTCTAAAATTCGTTAAATCTCGCGAATGCAACAGCAAAATATAAAACTTGAGATATAAAACTTCCCCCTAATATATTTCACAAGCTAAAAATTAGTTTTATCTTAACACCATACCGTTGTTTTAACGACTTATCAAACCTCATGAAAAAATTAGAAGAAGCTATAAAGTACGATACAATTTAGATCGATACAACAATTATATTTACTATAAATATGATAAATGGATTTGTAATGATTACATATCTATGTAGGCAATTAAAAGGAAACAATATTAATGTATCTACCACGGAAAAGAGGAAGAAGAAGTGGCATAGGAGCCGATTTGTATGGAGACCAATGTCGCCAAACAAACACATGAAAATCAGTACCGAATCATATTCTTACCACTAAGAAACCTGCATTTTTGTTGGTTCTCTGTTGTCAAAAATGAATGATGCACGTTAACGAAGTTTTATATACATTTTACAACCCGCAAAACGACTTATACGTGACTAATTGACTGGCAAACACGGATGTTAAGTATGCTATGTTGATCATACTGGTAGTCTCCTCAATTCGCCCACGTGCCACTTCCTGTTGTCTCTTTCTTTCATGGTATCTACATTATTTTAGTGTTTCGTATAAATAAACATTACATAAATGTAGGCGTAAAGATAAATGACGAAATATAACGACTAGGAGAAGTATTATACTTCTAAGCCGGTCCCATGCATGTACCCCCTTAAAATTGTATTACAGCATATCTGATGATATTAAAGAATTGAACATTTGAAACTGCTAAACGTAATTCTAGACTATAATTGCTATCTTTAGTGATTTAGAATGTTCAATTAATATAGCTTAATATACAGTTACTATGACTATAGGAAAAATGACTTTATAGGACTTATCTACGTAGACTTTTAAAATATAATAGGTATACCCTCAGAAAAAAGTAGAATTTCTCAGAATATCGTAGTGATTTACATTCATTAAAGTATAATAAGCAAATCTTTCAATATTTTGTTTCGAGGCTTTTGTCTGAGAGTACAGGTTCGAATGGGTTCAGGAGTCCTATATGAAGTCGAAAATGCTATCCCTAACGTGTAAATTGAACACCTCATTTAAGTATATTCTTTACCACGGCCTCCAAACCAGTACATAGCAGCATTCTTAACCGCTGCTAAAATAAAAATAACGACCATTTTGATAAAAAAATGAAGTCTTATAAATATTATCCTAAGTGATCCGGCGATGGAGTTATGTTCCTGTATACGTCGAGAGATGGCGACACTGAGCGGGCGAGGTCCGGACACGGCGTGTTCGTCCGCGTCATGCTCTCGAAGCGTTCGCGCATGGCCGCCACGTGACCTGCTATCACACCGTTTCTGTCGTCTCTCGTTAACGTTTCCCTATCTCCTATCGATTCCTCTTGTGGGACCCTCTCTGGCAACTCAAAATCTGACAGCAAGGATACTTCCGACGACGCAGTATAGTACATTTCGCTGACCGGCTCGCAGGATGTCAGATTTTCGGGGTCGGACACGGCAGTCCTTATATCCTCGATTTTTGTCGGGGAAGGGTCCGAAGCTACCGACTCTACATTTTCGACCGGAGCTACGTATTTGTACAAAGATTCTATGTTTTCATTTCGAGTCGGTGTTCGATTTGAAGCTAAAAACTCTATATTCTCGATTTGTGTGACGGGTTGGTTCGATGATGCAGTTTCTAAATTGTCCATGTTAGATACATACGAACCTAAGGCTACAGCTTCTATACTACTGAGCTGAGTTACGAGTCGACTTGGTGTTATACTTACCATATTTTCGAATCTACTTAACGGTCGATCGGGGGCTACCGCTATATTAACTTCGTCTCGGACGAGGGTCGAATCTAAAACTACAGTCTCTACAACGCCCGCATGAAGCGGAAAAGGTTCCGAGGCCACGGTGACCTCCTCGATCAGGTTGGAGGAGGCGTCACTCCACAGTTCGGCGACGTAGGTCTCCACCTCGTTCACTTCGACCTCGTCGGGGTTCACTACGTCCACTTCACTGACATCGTCCACCTTCTCCTCGGAGTCCATCGGGCGGTCCTCGCGATCGCCGTCGCACTCCGCGGTCTTCATGGTCTCGCAGAGGCGGTTGATGGCGTCGACGACGTCGCGCAGGTCGCCGACGT
>DWPV01004492.1:0-13550 GCA_018251915.1 Urbanus proteus proteus
CATTGCGCCATCCGGGTCGTCAATAAAACCTTACTATCGGTCGATGATAAGCCAGCACTCTGTGGGTACTCTTTGTCCTCAAAGCCGTAGTGTGTTGCAGGTAACGGAGCC
Source organism: Urbanus proteus proteus (assembly GCA_018251915.1). Classification (NCBI taxonomy): domain Eukaryota; kingdom Metazoa; phylum Arthropoda; class Insecta; order Lepidoptera; family Hesperiidae; genus Urbanus; species Urbanus proteus. Next base: position 112 of record DWPV01004492.1, read on the forward strand.
GCACTACTGCGTGCGCTTCAACTCGGCGGAGCACGTGCGCGCGCGCGGCGTGCTGCCCGGCGCCGACGTGTACGTGGCGCCCCACACGCCCCACACCAACTATGTCTTCCTCACCGAGCTCATGAAGTTAGTGCAATATATGCGTCTTTGTCTATATCTGTATAAATATGTAAAATTGGAGTGTCTGTTTTGTAATATCAAAATTTCAGGTTTTCACTAAATACATATGAAAGTATATATAAGTTAACTATAACAATAATGCAATTAGGTTTTTGTCCATCTGTCTGTTTGAGGTAATCTTCTAAACGACTGGACCGATTTTTACAGGACTTTCACTGGAAGATACCTGAAGATCTAAGGCATACATTTTTGAAAAAAACATTAGCATGGGAGAGCCTGTTTCACTTACTGCACCCATGTAAACATAACATGTACAGACTGATAATTTCGATAATTAGTGTAAAACTGACACTCTTTGGGATTGGTTTATTTATTTATTTATTTAATGAACACCAAAATAATATACATTCATACATTTAAAAGTTGAAAAAATACAAGTAAAGGTCAAGCTTAATGCCATTACAATTATAGGAATAGACTACATGCCTGTTGAATGAAAATACATAAATAAAAAATCATGAAAAGAAGGTTAAAAAAATGAAGTTATAAAAATTCTTTTATAAAAAAATATATATTAAGGTTTGTAATCGTTGTGCAATGTAATACACTTGACTTTATTAATGTTAGTAGAACCTGGAGATTTTATTACATTATGCGACCTCTCCCTCACTACTACTTTACTATACCGTTTCCTATAATGTGTGTACCATGGTACAGTTTAGGTGCCGTAGCTCGTACATTTATAACCAAATTAGTTTTGCTTTTCATAATTATTATTTATTACGATTATAATATTACTTAGTCCTCTTTATACGGTTAATAAGTGTAAAGAAATTCTCCCATTTTAAAGTTTATTTTATTTTTTGTTTTCAGAGCTAAAGGTTCAGATGCATCGTGGTTGAACGATGTAGAACCACCGCCCAACCAGGTGGATTACTCCGACGACGAGGAAGAAAAGAAAGCTAACAAAGCCAGACAAGAGAGGAAGCGAGAAGAGCGGAAACAAGAGGAGCGGGAGAACGGAGAGACGTCCAGAAATCAGCCCTTCAGGAAAACGTTAGAAGCTAGACGGAACCAGCGCCCATCTGACTCTAGCAGTAGGTTCGGGAGCGGACCCAGCAGGGGACGGAACCCGTTCTCGGCCGGTATCAGACGGAACCCTAACTCCTTCCCCAGGTTCGTCAGGCCCTGGGCGAACCACATGGACTTGCGGACACCCCCGCCCCATCCCAACAACCTCGGTAATCTCTACAACGTCCCCCCCTTTAACCCGTCGATGCTTCCTCCGAACTTCTGTGCGCCTCCCCCTCCCCCCCCCCCCCCCCCCCTCCTGGCCCCCCCAATCCCCTTCGGGGTGAACCCCCGAATACCCCCCCCCCCCACACCCCCCCCGAGCGGTCCCCCCTTCCGACCCCCCCCCCTTTACCCCGTCGACGCTCCCTCCGACCTTCTGCGCCCCCCCCCCCCCCCCCCCGCCCCCCCCTTTCATGCCCCCTCATTCCGGTTTGGGGATGACCCCAAAAACCCCCCCCCCGCCAATACCTCCCGTGAGCGTTCCTCCTTTCAGACATACCCCTCCCACTTTCGGTACGAACTTCTGCAATATGCCCGGGCCACAACCCCAGTGGGTCAACGGCACCCCCCCTCCGCCAGGCACCTAAAGCGCACTTAGAAATATTAAATTGTTATTATAAATAAGTCGTTATACAGCTGGTTAGATTTGTCTAACAATACCTAGTGTGGTTATCCAAATATAAATGTATATTTATATGTATGTAAAAAATTATAATAATTGTGCTATAAAATCGGTTTTTATTAGACCTTACATTTAAGAGTTTTGTTGGTTGCTAATAGATGTTAACTCGTCTACAAAATCCACAAGTGTGACTTACTAGCACTGTTCGGAGCAAATACCACATGACATCAAATCGAATATTATCAAATCACATCTAAATGATGAATATAGATTTCTGTTTTGGGTCTGGGTGTTTGAGTATTCGTGTATGTCTGTCCATGGCTCGCACGACACAGAAAATTCTACTATAATATATAATACATAATGCATTATTTTAATCTTTTTTTTACTTGTTACAGACAGACATTATTTGATTAAATCTTAAATTTAAAATTTCAATTAATTAGTATTTATAGGATGAAGAAAGGATTTCCAAATGATAAGGCTGATAATTTTGTGATTTCTTTATTAAATATTTCATTGTTAGAAATTAACTAACGATCGAATTTCATAAATGTTAAAGTAATAAAAAAAGGTTCATGATAATAAAGATTACATCTAAAAAATACTGCTCATGGACTATGCAGAACTAAACGCGTTGTCTGCTGCCCTACGATTGACAAAGTCAATGAAACTGGTTAAATAATAAAAATTTTGCACTCACTTGATCACAACGTAAAATGATAGCCATTTCACAATACAGGAATATAAAAATCGCTCATCATACACAACTAAATATAACTTCGCTGCCAAACATCCGGACAGGCGAGCGAGGATACCTACGTTTTATCGTAGCTTATTTTTATAGATAAAATAATTTAATATTAAGTGTTATAACGCTGCGACAGACGCGAACAAGTAGAGAATGGTTTAACAGATGTCCATTACATGATATATAGATTGGAAATGCATATTATCCGATCGATGAAAATGAGTGAAAATTTCACAATGATACATAATTTAGGGCCAGATTAATCCAATCATATGCATTATTGTATTTAACAATTCTGTGATAATATGAGTGAACCAAAATGGCCCCAAACTATTACTTTACGACTAAAATCTCGATAAATCTCAAGTACATTAAAACATTCTCTAAATGACACATTCTCATTGATTAAACATTTCATTGAAAATTAATAATAAACTTAGAATATGTATATAAATCTAGTTTCGATTTTATAGACAATATATAAAGTAAAGGTCACCACAGAGAAACTTGTCATGAATGTTTAAATACATAAAAGATAGTAAAGTATTAATTTCCTACATTAGGAAAAGTTTTTCAAATTCTACCTAAAAACTTTCTTTGCAAAAGTAAGAAAAGAAAATAAGTTGCAACGTTTTAAAAAATATTGAAGTCAATTTATATTTTGTATTTAATTTACATCATCAATAAGGTAAATATAATTGAAGGCAGCTATATTAGTTAAAAATCGAAAAGTGTAACCTCAAATAAAAGTACAAGTTCAAAACATAAACGAATTATGTTGTAGAGTTGTCAGATAACAACTCTACAATAAAGTCTAAGTCACCAACAAGAATAAACTCGCAAGTCTGATTTCATGACCAAATGATTGTAAATTTACTCATTTACTTGATTTTCCTATGATCAAACAAACAGACAAGTTCCCCTGCAGCGCCTTTGCACAATTAAACACAAAATAAACTTAATATAAATGCAATCAAACGGGCGATCACTCGTCTAACATTCCATAAATAATCGATTTATTGCCGAATAACGCTCCCGACCGCTCGCCACTCGTTTTATACATACCATTCTCGATTTTAATATTCGCTATTTTAAATACAGATGCGTGAAAAAATATTTTGCAAGTATCTTTATGCACATTATTTCATCTTTGTTTTTATATTCACATTATATCAACTAATTATTCGATAGAATTAGTGCAACGGTCATATTTATTTATGTAACGAGTGCACCTTCCTTCGCGGGTAAATGCGTACAGTTTTTAATTTATTATATCTTTCCATTAATTAAAATGCACAAAAATGCAATTATACGTGGATTTATACAATGCCGATTTTTCACCAAAAATTTTGTTTGTAAATGCATATTATAAAGAGAGTAAATGTGTGGCGAGCTGTCGGTCCTAGGAAACTAAACATAACGACAATAGGGGCGGAGCAACATAACGTGGGACAGAACGTGTATAGTAACGATCCTGTAACTTATCTTAATTACAAAAATACAGATTCCTTTATTAAATTAATCGATCATATTAGCTTGCCGCCTGAGACTCATTACGAATAAATGCCTCTTCGGGGCTTCCATTACGAGCTCACACATACATCGAAACAGAACAGCAACGGCGTCGAGCAGTCTTCCGTTAAACGTTCAAATATCAACGAAAATAGCAAACTAACCGACACGATACATTACATCACTAATAGTGAACTACTTGATAATTTGATCTCGAAATATAAAACTTAACGCTAAACGATTAAAGGAAATTAATATTACGTTCGCTACATTAGTACATCAGGGTTATAATTTTGTATCGATTACACGTTAGGAACTATGCTACTGTACACAATGATGAAAATAATTTTTAAAATATTCAATACAATAATTGTAGAGTTAATACTTTCAAAACATCAATGCGAAAATTACTTTCCGAATGTGAAGCGTGCGCGCGTACACTGCGTAAAACTTAAAGGAACTAAACATTATTTCGTCTACCAAATAAAATTACATACGAAATTACCAATCAGGGCTGTCTCACAGCCTAACATCGATTAGGTATAAATATATAGCTGTCAGACCACGTGGGGTTATCATATTGCATATCCATTAAACATTATCATATAACACTAAGATACATTACATATTACGTTTACAGGCAAAACGATTAAAGAAATATATGTATGTCATTACATTATGTCGATATAATATGTTCTGCTAAAAATAAGTAGCCTTACTCGTATCACTAAATCGTATGGTGTTGCTGAGTCATAATATTTAGAATATTAACTTTTACTAAGACACTACGCGCTACTACCTAGTATTCACAGAGATTGAGACAGGCGCTTCGGGCGTACGAGTGTGGAACAAAACTGCTTGTATTTCCGCTTACAGAGTTTGTTGTATTTGAAGCGAATGTGGGCGAGAACATGATAATTATACTTGATGTTTGATAATGAAATAAGACTGCCTACTGTAAATAATTTTACCAGTGATGACGTCATCTTGATTGCATACGTCACTATTTTTGAACATGTGTTGTTTAACATCGTGTTGTGATTAAATTACGAATATGTATGTTATAGATAAACACCATGTTCTTAAGATAGCTTGTAAACTCGCGTTCACCCATTATACTCTGATAGGATTATGATGATATGATCCTAATTATGACATGACAAATGCATAGTAATGTGCTATAGTGTTTAAATACATTACACATAGGTACTTACATAAAGTTGAGAACTTAAAAGGTGTATTATTCTCAACTCGGTTGCAACATTGACGTCACTCACCATCCCAACATCATACGAGCCCGAAGCGCAAGACACGGGAAAGGCGAAATAGCGTGTGCTCACTACACAATAATTATCGAAATATTATGAATAATATCCAATATAATTACGACACCTAACCGACACGCGTTTCGCACGAAACGTACCGCTGCCTTTAACGCGAGCCGTTACAAATATATAAATTATTGCATTACGAGACGTTCAAATTATTTAAAAGGCGGATTAGAACTCTCGTTGTTACGCTATTTTCATTCTCGTTACACATATCAATAATCGTTATAAAATCAATAAAACCGGTACGTCTCGAGCGGAACGGTCCACCGCGTTCGCATCACTACGCCAACTTATTCTTACACTATTATTAGTCTGCGTAGAGCGGCGCATCCGCTTAAAATTATAATCAGATCGAGATATTTAGACATACATAAGATTATAAGGATATAAAATTAGAAACACCGAAGGCAACATACGACATTCACTGATATCCGCGCAGTCATCTGCGGCCTCTATGTAGAATTTCGCAAAATATTACAATTCTATACTTGAATATACTATAAATCGCAATGTTCTATACGAAAACCGATATCCTCGTAGAAAAAATGCTGTTTCAGTACATACGTGTTTTATTTTATCTGTGTCTGTATAAAAATATGTCTCTCGTCATAAGTTTCGATCCTATTACTATTAATTTAATAAAAAATTAAGCAAACCTTTGTACTATTGCTTATACCTGCAAGAATAATAAAAAGCTGAAGTCTCTTCGTCATGTTTTAAACGAATTCGTCACGATTGTCGATGACGAACAAGTTTAAAATGTTTAAATACTTCAAAGATGCGCTGGAACCTGAATATTGTCTGGCAGTGAAGTATATCCACGTAGCTTTCGTATAGAACATTGTTCCACTTGTGACATTTTTGTTCTGTTTTACGTTCATCTAATTAATGAGTATCACGGTTAAGTCTACAACATTAAAAAAATATGGCATCAGTTCTTATGAAGTTCTACATACAATCTAAATATATATAAATGTCCTAAAACTATGATTATTCTTTAATAATATTATTAGTATGGCTGAAAGCTAGTTCCAAGGGCCATAGTTATGAAGGCAGTCACAAATTGCAATTATTATGCAAAATTGCGATGACGATTTCATAGCGTCGTGACGATTATAAATATACGTCACGTTCGTCATAACTTGTCCTACAGTGGATCCGTCAATGACACGTCGCTTACGTCACCTGCCTCGTCACATTCGTCACACCTGCCACACTCCCCATCAATACATATTCGTAAGTGCATCAATACCGGATCATTGGGTATATTGATGCCATATTTTTTCCGATGTTCATTTTATTTGTAAAGCTTACGGCATTATGGTACAAGTAAATCTCCAGTACAATAAATTACTTCATTAACACCAATTAAATGCATGTCGACAGTCACTTGAAATTCTTACATTAGGACGTTCATTGTAGTAGCATTTCTTTGACCGTTAGGCTCTTAGGGCGACGCGATGAGAACATTCACACAATATATCTTTTAAAACCGAGATATACTTTAGTCATCAAACGTATAATATAGTTACGTCTAATGCAATCATTCTCGATACGTAATCATTTCAACAATGATTATGGATAAATCACTGTACGGTCATACTATCATCAGTAGAAACTTCAATGATTACCGCATCGACGTAAGGCCATTCGTGCATACAGTATGACAAATAGGAAGACACTACATAACTGCTACACAAATCAACCGAACGGGTCCTTAATATATTTCAACTATAGTCTACAACTACATTGTGACTATACCGGCCATCAATGCTACCACAATAATGTATTATTGAGTCTACCCCACAAAAGATAAGACGGTGTCTTGGGAAGACATAGGAAATATCCAGCTTTATACAGGTGGATATATGGAATATAAATGATATTGCAATTATCATTCATACGATGATTGTATAGCGTTGCATATGCAAATAAAGGGACTTCACTTAGTACTTGTTGATAAAGAATTAGAATGCAACATTAAAAAGTTGTATAAATAAAACTGTCCTCCACAAATTCATTAGAATACTTTTCAAAACGTAAAAATTGTATTTTTTTTTATTTCAAATAAAGTAAAAACGTAATATGTTGTAAACATATTACTCAGTCCGATATTTTTATAGATATTTTTATACCTGTAGCTGTTGTAATAGCTCATAAATTTAACGTAGAACGTAAGAACATCTACAAGTTGTTAATAGATGCAGAATGTGTGATAAAATGGTAATACGCCATTACAAACTTAAAGACTTGTGTAATCGAATATTCTTCAAACGAAAAAAAATAATTTTAAATAAACTTCTTAGAACCTTTACTTTTCACTTTTTATATAAGTAACCTAAGAAATTATTCATATCGACCTATGACAAAAGTTCACATAGATTTTTTTCAAACGAATCACCAAAACGCAAGAGTCGAATTGTTAAAAACTTTGACCTTGTCATACTCAAAATGCTTTGTCATACAGACTTTAAGTTTGTCACAACGAAACCAATCAACCAAGTTACCAAGTGAAGTTTACAGCAAGAGACAGGGTATCAATAGAACGGGGTAGATCAATACGGCTTCCGATTATGTGTTCTCAACGGGTCGTATGGTGCAGTCCCCCACCGTGGTGATGGGGGTGATGGTCACCGAGCTGGGTGTGGAGGCTGGTACGATGGTGATCTCCTGGGGGGGATCTGGCTTGTCTTCCTTCTCGTCGGTGGTGGGCGGCAGCTTGACGATCTGGCAGTCGCCGACGGTCATGATCTGCGTCTCCATGGCGACGGGCGGCACGTTCTCCTCGGGTTCGACGCGCTGGTCGTCCTCGTCCGACGACGAGTCGGACAGGTCGATGGTTCTGTCGTGCGATGTGTCGGCGGCGTAGCTGGATAGACAAATTCACATTATTTAAAAAAAGCTTATATCAATGTTTACAGTGTTTTAAGTGAAACTATTACAAAATGAAAAATCACATATGTCATTTCTATTAATCGGCAATTCTGAAGCTTAAATTTAAAAACATATTTACAAAAATAGTATTTTTTTCATCATCATGTCATAATGATGAAAAAATACTAACTATGACATAATATGTAATCACAGTGAAAATATAAACAAATATTTTTTTTCTATAATTCAATTTTGCACTGCAAGCAATTCATCTGATGGTAAGTGGCCTCTGCCGTCCATTGACTACTGATGTTAACCACACATCCGTATCTTACCCGAAGTTGACAACAGACCAGTTACCACTGAACAGTACATTGGCACGCCTCCATTATATGTAACTCTTACCTTCAAACCAGAAGAAAGTAGCGCTTATCACTGCTATTACTGGACAGAAAAGCGTGTGGCGGTATCGCCACCGTAGTCAAACTATAAAAACTACTCTTTAAATTCTGCTTATTGCAATCACTACTACATAACAACTTATAAATAATGAATTTAAAAATATCCTAGAATGATGGCCATCTTAGGAAAAAGGAGCGCAGGTCGCTTCCCGACCAAGCGGACTGATGACACGAATACAGATAACCGATGGATTCAAAAAGCACAGAACCGGTTGGAGTAGCGCTAGAGAAAGTTTGTTTCCAGCAGTGAACCTCAAAAGGCCGATGGATGGTTAAATTAAAACAGAAATATGTATCAGCCAACCTCTGGTCAGTGGCCATGCTGGAGTCGGCGTCCACGTTGCGGTCGGGGTCGACGCTGGTGACGCCGTACGAGTACGCCAGCGGGTTGTACATCATCTCCGTCAGGTACGAGAAGTCCCCGAACGGCAGGTTGCTCGCGTTGTAGTTCTCGTTGGGGCGCCGGTCTGCAATTGGTCAGAATTCTTTTATAGTTATTTGTCGTTTTTTATGAAGATATATTATTAAAAATCTTTATGGGAGATCAGGGTTAATATTACAAGTATACAGTGACAAAGATTAACATAGGGAACATTGATAGTTAACTATATGACCAGTCATTAATAACAGTAAAATATTATTTGTCCTTTTTTAAGAATTAAAAACAAGTTTAAACAGATCAAACGTTCATTATTAGGGGTAGATGGTATTTACCTTTATTATGTAAATATTTATCTGAAAACATTCACTTTTAACGCCTTTCCGTATTTTAAAATATCTCCCATTAAGAATATTTTTTTACAAAGACGTATGACAATTTTTCCCATTTATATACTCACTTTCCACAGAGTCAGAGCACACTTCCTAGGTGCAAAGGTTTTTATGCATACTTTTATTACCATTTGACAATATTTGCTTTCAATTATCATGCAAAAACTTAAAATTAAAGTACCTCCGACCACTTCATGCATATCATTTATTACTTTTATTATTAGTGTTGATAGCGAGCAAGCATATTAGTATGTTACACATTATTAATGTTTAATGATATGCTATGCTATTAACTATATAAATAAATATTATAACAGTAATTCTAAAACACCGAAATTTTTCACACCGCTAATTTCCAGATAAATAAAAAAATGTTCTCTTTATCTGTTTCTTTCTGTCTATGGATACTATCATAGCCAATCAACTCATCTAATTACATTTATTTCATAAAAAAATATATTTATATAATTTGTGAAACTTTTTAATCGTGATATTTATTTCAAGGAGAACCACAACCAAGAAAAACCAGAAAACCATTCAAAAATGTCATATAACTGCATGCATTATAGGAATAGTTGTAATATTACAATATATTCCTCAAAAAAAAAATATTAATGTCGAACTTTAGAATGCCAATGAAACATTTAAAAAATATACGAAAACGTAGATTGATGTTGTATATTGTATATTTCGAAAATTATATACATGTAATGTTAATGTGACATTTGCAAAAGGAAAATAAAATTCAAAAGCTATTTTATGTTTCCAAAATCATTTAATTAGCAGTGATCAGTAAATTCGTAAATCAATAACTTTCCAATTCCGATTAAACTAACGGCACAATCGTATTTTTAGCAACGCTATTACCGTCACGCTCTTTTTAATTGCAAATGTAAGCTAACTTACTGATTCAATATTCTTCATGTATTTGCATAGTTATTATACATAGAGTAGGACAGCTATAGGCCTGTGAGTATCCACCAAATAAGAGAGGGAAGATGAGAAACCTATACTTATCTTTGTCTAATAATCACTTCTTTACATTAAATAGCCTTATTTGCTTTCTATTTTTTTCGTTGGACACATTTTAGCCTCACCCCCTTCACTATGTATAACTCTTAATATAACTGTATTTTAAAATCAATTAAACACTTCACAAAACACCATATCACACAGGCTGCGATAAACAAGAAACATAAATAAATAAAAAGCGCTAGTGAACAATACCGATTAGTACCGACGGGTATATCGACCAATTTCCCATGTTTTTGACAATTTTAGTCATCCCAACATGCTGTAAAACTAATTTATACTAACAAAACTTATTCATTTCGGCGAATAGTCCGTACTGCATCGGTAGGTCCATCATTTCCACACCTACGGAAAGACTCGATTAGAATGGCAACACCTAGCGGCGTGGCAACCGTACATGGCAACACTGGTATTATAACAAAGATTTTGTATATGTCAAGATATAGCTATTTTATTTTAATGAGACCCATAAAACCGTTTGACTTTTTATTGTTGTGTGCTAAAGAAATACAAACGAAATTTTATCAATTTTCTCTCGCTGCTATTTTAACCATATCTTCACATATATAATAGCTTTGATTATATGTAAAAAGACGTAGATATATATTCCATTACATATACATATTCTAGCATTATTATTTTACGACAGTACAATCGTTAAAATCATAAAAGTAATGGCTTTGACGAGTACATTGTGTACTAATTGAATCACATTTGTAGTGCTTCATTGCTTCCATATACAACTCGTATACATATACGTCTTTTTACTCGTAATATTATTGCAAAGGAAAACAAAGGAATAAGGAATATTATAAAAAACAAAATCAAAAAAATTGCTTTTTTGTTGTACAAAATAAGATGTATGTGTCTGTCTGTAATTCTGTAATTTGCAGCTCCTAAATACAATTTAGCTTTTAAAAACGTTACAAAAAAAGTTTTGGCTTTTAGGCATCTACTAAAAATTATCTATTTAAAAATCAATACAAAAAGTAAAAAAAATCAGCCAAGGATAAATAAAAAAGGGTGGTATTAATTTACCTGTTACGCCGTTAAGCAAAAATAACAATCCAATCTCTATGCATGTTTTTTCTATACAAAAATTGCTTTTGTTATTTCCGTGAACTAAGATGATCTTATATGAAAGTGAACACATCATCAAAAATTAAATCAAAAAGCATTTTTGCTTTAAGCTAAAAATAGATATTGCGATGGTACCTTTTAGGTTGATCTATACTAGTCGTACCACCTTGCAATTTTTTATATGTAACTTGAGCTTTACTATTAAAAATTAATTAAGTTTGCATAAAATTATTTTTTTCCTGTTTTCTACGTACATACCTATAATTAATAAGACATAAGGAAACAATCTTACACTGCGTAATGACTAAAGCAATTTGGAACTAAAAAAACATAGAGAATAGATTGTTTAAGAAAAAAAAAAATACAAAAAAAGCAAACGCTATAAGGCATAGACGTTGCGACACACGTACATATACACACAAACACTCGCACATTCGTAAATAATAAACATTTGTAATGCTCAAAAGACAGCCAGAAAGTTACATCTTTCTTGGCGAAAACTACACGGGATTTGAGAACTTATGGTTCAGTAATAAAAGGTATACTCGTGTGTACTTATAAAGTAATTTGTAAGATGATGGTTGAGTGTACGTTTAATGGTCTCATATTAATCATAAAGAAAAACATGAACTTGTGAGTCAGTCGGCTGTTATTGTACCGTTTCCGGCATGATTATTGGCGGCGTGTTTTTAATATATTTAAATCACGTGTCACTGTGTTCGTACGCTAATCTTCGAGACGGTTCAACCGATTTACATGAAATTATGTGAATGTGTATGATTGGTTCCGGCTTGAAAGATAAGATACTTTTGAACCCCACACGAGTTTTTTTTTAATCTGGAGAATAACAACATAATCTCCAGGTTTTTTTAAAACTCGGAAACACTACGTCGACCTAACAATTTAGTGTTATGTTTGTGTTTACAAAATTCAATAAATATAAAATCGAATAAGAAAGTATAGTGTAAACATATCAATACTTAGGATGACTAATATAATTTTACAGTATATAGCTTTTTTATGTGAATTTATTTTTTAAATTTAATATCTAATTTTTATTACTTTTATTTAGCACGAGAAAAAATAACGGAACTTTTATGTACTTCGCAAATGTAATTATTACAGACTCAGCAATATCGCATAGGTTCTTTAGTTAGTATTGTATATAAATTTATACAATACAATAAATATAATGCAACACTGTTTTAAACAAGCCATTGTTACATCTGAAACAAAGGTGAAATAATTGGCTCGATTGTCGGCCAGATATAATACCCGTATTGCTTTGGAATAATGGCAAAAAGTTAATTGATATATTTTAATTGAATGTATATACTTTTGTACTGTTTCAGTTAATTTAATGAATAAGCTTTGTGATTTGTTTTTCTTTCCTTTCAAGTATAATTAAAGACAAGTATAATTAAAATGGAGATTAAAGTTAGACTTATTAATTTATTAATTATTCTTTCTTACAAATACCGAAACTTGCATCTCAGTTATAGATTGCACAATATTAAACTAACTATTTATCTGCTAATTCGTAAGTATTTCACGGCATTTATACATATACTAGCTGAACGCCGCGGTTTCACCCGCGTTTAAAAAGTTAAAGAGAACACATATTTAAATATAAATGTCATCCCGCTCTCCCGCGACGGTGCGCGCATGCGCGTGGAGCGCGCGTTGATGAATTTTTCAAAAATTAAAGTAGCGTATGTTACGCCTTAGACCCCTAGCTATCTTCCAGTGAAAGTCCCGTCAAAATCGGTCAAGCCGTTTAGAAGATTAGCTCAGCCAAACAGACAGACAGA
>DWPV01004493.1:0-13548 GCA_018251915.1 Urbanus proteus proteus
TAGTCGGCTCGTACGACACCCACGGGAAGAGAGGGGGTGGCACTATTCTTGAAGCGGCCGGCACCACACAGCCAAAAAATGTATCATTAACATATTTTCTTAATGAAAACTCGCGCTGCTCATCACTAAGGCAGTTCCAAGAATCGCCAAATGATGCAAATTAGCATATCTGAGTCAGGTCGGTCGGCATTTGTTTATTTGTTGCATAATTTGCCACTTTCCTGTTTCAACGAATTTCATTGTATTGTTTATGATTTGAGTTCTGCTTACTTAATGTTTGAATATTCAATAACCTTCTCTAAGTATCTGTAGGCAACGCAACTTCTCATAAATCATTATGTATTTATTTATAAGCATCAGTCAACTACGTTTCATAATGTTTGTATTCGCTTATCTTTGAAACTGCTCAACTAATTTCAAAGAGATTTGATGAGTGTGTATATTTCATTTCAGCCTCAAATAAAGATAGGATTTTTGGATGGCAGAAGAAAGTTATTTAGTTTAACAGGTCTTATTAGCGTGATTAGGTAGTAAGTACTAAACCGACTCATTTTGATTAGTTTTGACGGGTAGATTCAATTGACACTGACCTGATGTTGAAAAAAAGTGGATAATAGAACTATTCAGTGGTTATTCTTAGTCACTTGAGAATGAGCTCGAAAATTTGTTTTAAATTGTATTATATCTAAGCCAAAGTTCTTAAGAAAATGTTAGTTATTACGACCGTCAAATAAGGAAAAAAATAAATAATAAGAATTCGTTAAAATATACTATAATTTTTAACAAAAAAACAAAACCGCCTTCCTTGTCACAAAAAAGTAAAAATAATTTAAATCAATTTATATAAATGTTATTTCAGTAGTCCTGAAGTCGGCGCTCACGGAATATATTTCGCTGAATTACGGAGTAAAATATGTCAATATTAGCGCCCACTATAGAAATATGTACAAGCAAACAAATTGCTTATCACTTTTATTCATAGAGCAGAATTTTATACAGTGGTAATACCCCTGGAATTTGCCACTTTTTTAAGTTTTGTTATAAAATCTTCTAAATAGGAAGGATATATAAAATCAGTTTGTTGTTGAACTGTCAGGCGACAAAGTTCTGATGGGATTTTAAATTTTTAACCCCGGCAATCTTGAAAAGTTTCCGTTTTAGAAACTTTACCGATTGCAAAGTTGCGACGTTGTAAACAATGTATACTTCGGCATTTTTATATTGATGTATTTTTGCAAATATAGAAATTATATAATATATTTAGATCTAGCTTCTGCCTGTGGCTTCCTTCCTTCTTTCCTCTTGAATCACTCATCTATTAAAAAAACCACATCAAAATCCGTTATGTAGTTTTAAAGATCTAAGTATACATAGGGACGTACCGACTTCCATGCAGGTTATGGAATCGATCCTCGGTCAAGCTGACAACTAGATTAATATTTTAGTCCTTGCAAGAAGATACCGCAATATTACATAACCAATTTTCTAAAACACAAAAATATGTTCGACATCATTACAGGTCAATTTTTGGCTCATAACAGGGCACGAATGCCTTCAGACGGCCTTTGGATTATAATCCATCTTTCTGGCCTAGTAAAGAAAGGTAGACTTCAGATGACGATTACACAGAATTTTGGTCATACGCATATTACTTTGATGAATCAAAAGTGAACTCTGAATCTCCAAGAGACTGAATTTCATAAGTTTTCCAAAACTATAAATAACGCGTGAAGATTCAAGCTATCCCAGCTAGTTCCTTATCCTTCTCTTTCCAGCATTTTTGAAGTGCGCTTATAGTAATCGTTGGCTTATCCCAAAACACCTTTATACTTGAATCCCGACCTCCCTGATGCGATTTGCTTTGTCAGCAAATTCATCCCTAAATCTCAATACGGGATTCGAAAACGCGTAAGGAAATCCATCAGGATAAATTTGATGGGGAAAATATTGCAAAATACGCTTAAAAGATGCGATTCCATTTCGATTCTACTGACGACTTGCCTGGCGGAACGGTTATCATACCGGTCTAACGCGCAATGAGTCTCGGGTTCGATTCCAGGCTAGATAGACATCTAAATGATGAATTTAGATTTCTGTTCTGGGTGTTTGTGTGTGCTCATGGCACCCATGGTACAGGATAAAATTCTACTGTGGGGCTATGGGTTTTTGTTTTTTATTCTTATTTCGTTTTTTGATTATTAAAGCCATACTTGCGACTTAATTCAAGAAAAAGTTAAAATTTTATCATATTGTGGGCATTAACCCCGTAGTTTCTGATGTGTGCATATTTAAACAGTCGGTGCCTGCATAATTCGATCTCGTACCAATTTATAAATTATTTTACATTTTATCCACGATATTTAATTAAGAATATTTATCTATATTACGAATTAAATTAGGTAGAAATCTGTACTTGGTCCTACCTCATTTAATACGAGTATACTGTTTGTAAAAATATTTATTTTCTACTAGCTGATCCCCACGGTTTCACCCGCGTTTAAAAAGTAAAAAGAATACACATTTAAACGTAACTAAAATCCCGCTTTGGTTGAGCGCGCGTTTTTTTTTTCAAAAATTAAAAAAGCCCATATTACGCCTTAGACTTCCAGCTATCTTCCAGTGAAAGTCCCGTCAAAATCGATTCAACCGCTTAGAAAAATACCTCGGCCAAACAGGGAGACAGTCAATTTTTTTAAATTGCGTTTTTGTTATACGTATCGTGTATACTTTCATATACATTGTGTAAAAAGTAGTTATTTTGAAATCACAAACAGACACTTCAATTCTATTTATTGTAAAGATAAAAATTCAGTATGCGTGTGTTTATTATCTTTATTTTCTCTATTAAAAAAAGTTATCTTAAAACAATAAACAAAAAAGAAAATGTTAACGTTAATGTCCATGTTAATAGTGTTCCATGCGATCATTATTCCGCGGCGCGGCACCACATAAATTGTCGTCAATTTACGACCAACAGAAAACAAAACGCCTTTTTGCTTATAAAATGTAAATGTACCCGAGTGGTACTGACGTGTATCTATTGCCTCTGGGTTTTGGAAATAAACCCGGAGATAAGTTGAACTTACCCAGCTTATGTTTGAAGGTGGTAGAACACCATCGACTTCGGCGGCGCGACCGCCACACCTATTTCTGCCGTATAACGGCAGTGTTAAGCTCTGCTGTGTTCTGGTTTGATGGGTATGGTCAAAGAGACATACTTATCCGCGTTCCAACTCAGTCCACACGAGTAGCAACGCATCTATGGTCAACCTTAGATATTACTTGATCTTATCTGGGGGATTATGAGTGTCTATGGGCGGCAGTTGCCTTTTATCATCAGGCGGACTGCATGCTCGTTTGCTACTTCGATCATATTAAAAGTTTAGATAAATTATACAACGAAACGGTTCTTCCCGCGTTCCCGTCATAACTCCTCAAACTAAAACAGCAGCTTCAATAGCTGATGTTATTTGCTTAGTCCTTTACTTTCTTTAAGAGTTGTAACAGAGAACAAAACCAATTCAGAGTATGAAGTCAGATTGTAACATCGGTACATTATACTCCCGTGATACCAAGAAATGGGTCCTTATCTAAATGTTCTATAAAAATAACTTCACGTTAAACGAGTAACGGAGTCCGAACGTTAAAGATAAGCTAATGAGGCTGTAGGTAACTTGATGATACTAGTAGATGTCTTCGGAGTTACGTTATATAACCGTATATGCGGTGGTAGAGCGCTTTCTGGTTCGAATCCGGCGGCACCACTGCTACACCTATTTCTGCCTCATATAAGCAGTGTTCAGCGCTGTATGAGTATTCTAGTTTGAAGGGTATGGCAATGGAGAAATACTCGTACTTATTTGAGGCGATCTGAGTTAGTCGCCTGGGCTAGCAACGTATTTGTGGCGACCTAAGATAGGACTGTGATGTTATCTGGCGTTGATTTTTTATAGATGTCCAAGGTAAGTAGTAGATGTCCACTTACTACCAAGTTTGCTATGCTAGCTTGGTACTAGTTTGCGGTCACTTAAACGTAGTTGATTTGTTATTTATAACTTGTTGTGGCCCATGGTTTCGGTCACGTTTGAAACGCTTTATAATATCAGTTAATTGCGAGTGAAAATCCTTTCAAAATCGGTCCAGCCGTTACAAAGATAAAAAGGAACAAACAGACAGACAAAAAATATAGTAATGTTACCACCAGATAAGATTAAGGTTCTACCTGAGATTGACCACAGATGCTTTGCTACCCCTGAGGATTAAGCTGGAACGCCTTTGATAAGTATGCCTCCCTTAACACAACCAGACCAGAACAGAGCAGCGCTTAACACTGCTGTTATAAGGCAGAAATATCTCTGGCGGTGGTGCCGCCGGAGTCGAACTGCATATGATTCTACCACCCCTAAATCTTAAATCTTATTTATTTGTATAGATATGTGTATGCATATTCCATTTTATATTCCACTTTACAGTCCTTAGAGGACCGTAAACGTATTTATATCCATATACCAGTGGGTACTCAAGTATCGTAATAGATTAAAGTTCCTTTGACTGTACGAGTAGGTACAATTGAATGAGAGAGCTTAGGAGAACAGTCCGCCTTTGTGGTAACTTTATAGAGATTTTGATTTGCTAACACGAAATACGAACGTTTAAAACCCCACTGAATAAAATTGTATTTTTGCTGTGGATTAAATTGAGTTTGTATATTATAATTAGCTGATCCCCGCGGTTTCACTCGCGTTCAAAAAGTAAAAAAGAATACATATTTAAACATAAATGTCACGTGGAGCGCGCGCTATTGGATTTTTGAAAAATTAAACTAGCCTATGTTACGCCTTACATCATTAGCTATCTTCCAACAAAAGTTCCGTCAAAATCGGTCCAGCCGTTTAGAAGATCAGTTCAGCCAAACAGACAGACAGTCATTTTTTTAATTGCATTTTCATTATAGTTAATATGTGTACTTTAATATGCATTAAGTAAAAAATTGTTATTTTGAAATCACAAACAGATACTTCAATTTTATTTATTTGTATAGATACATCGTGCACCTTTCTTACATAGCCACAAGCATAACGTAATCCCTAAGTAAAAATTAAAATGAACAACGTTTTAAAAACCACATGATTTCGTTTATTTATCAATTCATCTTCAATTTTACCTTGAAAATTATTAACGATGATCTAATTACATAATTTATCAAAAATGCCAGTATATTTATTAGTACGATAATAGCCACTAGTACAATTAATAAGAGTTCTAATTCGTAGTACTCTGTCCAGGACATGTTCGCTGCGGGTGCACGCAGATGCTTCGCTCCGCCGTGCCGCAGTACGTGCTCCGTCCACCAGATGGCGCGCTCTAAGGGTGTTTGAGGCTCATCTTGCATCAATGTTCGTAACTTAACAATGTTGGTGCGATAGCTGTAATCGAAGGCATGAACTTCATAGAATTATAATTCACAGTATGTACAGTCAGCAGCAAATAGTTGGTGTCATTCAAACTATCCACATTGTTAGATACAACCAAAGTGCTCAATAATATCGGCACAACCAACGTGTTCTAATTGTTGATCTTAAATTCCGAAATGATAGGACGTTTATAAAGTCACAAAAATAATATCAGACCTTCAAACTCACTTGACAAGATTCGGATGGCGTAATAGATTTATTCGTTCCAACAAAATGGTATTGATGTTCTTACCTATCGTCCCTTAAAACAGTCTTGATGGCATTCTTTAAATCTTCTTCTGTCATCGTGTCAATATCTAGTTTAAGTCCAATTTTATGAAATACATATAACTCAGTATTGAACCACTGATCACTATGCATCGGTATACCTATGAGAGGTACTCCAGCGAATATAGCTTCATCCGTTGACTGCAAGCCACCTTGCGTTATAAAGAGTTTGATCTTTGAATGTTCTGTAACAAAAATTTAGTTGACATGTTTTTATGACGTTTGATATTCCTGTAAAACAACAAATGCAAGCAAGAGGAAAGACTTACGTAATAAACTAGATTGTGGGAACCATTTCGATATTTTCACATTTTCAGGCTTTCCATTCAATTCATCTTGATCCCACTTCCATAGTACATCATATGGCAGAGCAGCGAACACATTAAGAATTATTTTTACCAAGTGTGGAGGAAGATTTGATGGTTTGATATTGGTACCAAAACTCATATAAATAAATCCATTGATAGACGAATCGAGGTATGATTTAAGTTCCTGTAATTTATCAATTAATTAACAGTTAAAATTAAATAAATATTAATTATATTAACATTTAGTAGTATAACAAACTAATTGACAAACATTGTCCGTTGCATCGCCTTTTAAGTCCGTTTCCTGTAAGTTTAGGTAAGAATAAAGTTTTTCTTATAAATCTTTTATATCTTAATAATTACCTGGCAATTTTAATGCCATAATTTTGTCTCCACCAGACGAATTATGGAACAACAACAATGCTTAGATATAACATGAATACAATAATACGTACCTCTTGCAAATCATTTGTAGTATTTCCATGAGGTCCTCCTAAATATATAACATTTGGAACAGCGGGACGATGGAAGTCCCAGGCTGGATAAATGTTGAGAAATGTCATATCTATATTATTTTTCAATTTACTTACACTAGGAAAATTTGGACCAAAGACTTTTAGTAATTTTTGATGATCTGATTCTAATTGATTGTAAAAAAGATTCATATTTAAATAGTACGAATAATACTCGATTATTTTATCCCACATTGTGAGATTGTTAACCCTTTGACGTAATTGTATCGGATAAAAGTCAGGATGAGTGGGATTTCCAACATCTTCGAAAAGACCAGGGAAGGATCCAAATGAACTTATTTGTATCACTGGTACTTTATACACATGCGACCATAATACGGCTGCTCTTGTACAGGCTTCGATGATCAGTAAATCAAACATATGTTCCGTATTGCGAAGTATATTTTTCACTTCGGGTACCTCTAATTGCTTAATTACTATGGTAGTAAGCAAATCCAGTCCAATTTTCATGTTATCGTAATGAGTCGTTTTAGTGCTTGACGCTATTACGAATTCTTCCCACGTGTTGTATGATATATCATGAACATCTATTTCCTTGTAGTTAGGTGGAGTTTGACCTTTGACGAACATGGGGTCGGTTGTGATGACGTTTATATCATGACCCCGTTTCGCTAGTTCTAGTGTAAAAGGACGAAACACTAGTTGGTGGCTTATTGATGGAGTTGGGAAAATCGCCAAAATCCTCGCTGAATCACTGATTATTATTAATCCCGACATACATACTATCGTCATAAGTAAACTGGTCATATTGAAACACCTAAAAACTGTTATAACTAGCAGATATAAAATTCAAATGATATTTTTACTTGCGTATGTAATTGTGTGTACTCAGATGTGTATTCAAAACTTACAATACAATCTAAGTATGAATCAATAAATGTAGGCCAAAAACATCTATTCTTTATAAAATTATTTATCACTTTCAAGTATACTTATAATAAAATTGTAATAGGTCGATGTCTGTACATTTAAAATATCGAAAAGAATTACGTAGGGGGTATTTGTTAATGCAACAGAAGCAGAAACAACAGTTTTTTTAAATTTTTGTGTGTCTGTTTGTTTGTACCCGCATCACCAGTTTTCACCGATGTATTGCTAGAGGTCTAACTTAAAATTTAAGCCTTGACATATATAAAAAAATTAACGTCACCAAGATTTACAACTTACCAATTTGCCTTTTTTTAGCCAATTAGCCTAAGTCTGATTGATTGACTGGTGAGAAGTTTATTCCAGTCTCGAATTTGTTTGGAGGAAGTAGCTACCTACCTATCACATTTGAACGATAGCAATATATAAATGAAAGACTTGTACGCATAGACTTCAAACTTATAATATCCAATTTTTAGGTCGAGTGTGGAAGGATGAATAGATAGATCTTTAATGCATAGAAAATCTTCATTCCATTTCAGTAGTCCACGCGAGCGAAGCTGCGGGCAAAAGCTAGTTATTTAAGAATTTGAAGCGCATTTGACTACAATAGTGATTATTCTAAAGTAAATATTATTCGTTTTAAATGATCACACGTATTTAAACAATATTTTCAAATACCTATTTTTTATACATAGAAATATACAGTCGAATTGGGAAGTCGGTTAAATAGCATGATAAGTAAAAAGATGTTGCCTTTAACAACCATTCAACCTAATGGTGTTTTATTCCCTCAAATGTAACTTTAAAACTATTTCCAGAATATTTAGACAAAACTAGATCGATGTCATTTACGTATATCTACATCTATACAATTTTTACTTAATGCATATGAATGCATATAACCTGTAACGAAAATGCATTAAAAAAAAGTCTGTTTGTCTGTCTCTCTGTTTGGCTGACGTAATCTTCTGAACGGGTGGACCGATTTTGACGGAACTTTGACTGTAAGGTAGCAGAAGGTCTAAGGCGTGACATAGGCTGCTTTAACTTTGGAAAAAGCATTAGCGCGCGCTCCTCACCTCACGTGAGACCGGCATTACAGTTAGGTTTAAATATGTATAACTTGTTGTTATCGTTGCTTAAAGTGATCTTCGTCTTATATTAGTATAACAAGTCTTTTACCTTCCGAGTCAGTTCGTATTTATTATTCACGCGCTCATTAGAAATCTTTCATGGTGAATTAACGTTCCGACTCAAGTGAGTGGTTCCAAAATAATCATTAACGTTTTAAGGATATTTAAAACTTTGTTAAATCTTCCGAAAAATAACCGTTGGGTTCTTCCGTGTTTTAGAAATCAGGATTCGAAATGTATTTAAAAAAAATCTGGGATTGGATGTTCCTATTTTGTATTTTTATTTATGAGTTTTTGTACGAAGTCCATTCACAAAAATATATTATTATATTGCAAAAGTCAATCATATATAAAATCCAAATTTAATTGTCACACAGAATTCTTTTTCCCATAAAAATTAGAATTCTTCTAAATAATGCTTGATATGGAAAAGGATTAAGGAATAATAATATACCAGGAAAGCGGTTGGAAAATAGAACGGGAGAAACTGAATCATCGAATTGACTCCTTGAGGGATTTTCCGTCATGATTTCTCCGGGATACACTAAATTGACATGACAGATTACATCGCAGGCTCGTCGTTACTAAACTCCAGAAAGATTTTATTCAAATGGTCTTTGGGATCTCGTTCCATCAATCACGCACAGATTAAATTGTGATAGAAGTTTTCATGCACAGAAATCTGGTTCTTATGCGTCATAGCTTTAGAGAGTATAATGTTGTGAGGATTCACCTGAGGCGAGTTTGCTTTAAAGATCTGCATAATAGTGTAAGTTTTCGAGAAAATTAGACCCGGATGCTCTTTTAGATGTTTTTGAGTGACGTTGTCTTAACTTTGTTCAATTAAATTACTCTGATTTAATGAGATTGTTTGCAAATATTTTTAATCCATCTACTTGGTACTAGTGAAGTCATACAATGGAGGTGAATATATTATTGATTTTAGAAACTTGAATTAAAGAAGGAATAATACGAGCAGTGTCAATAACGACGAAAGTCGCGATAGCAGCAACATTTTAAGTAATACTTTTGTAATATTATTTTCGATGAAAGATTATTGACATCAAAGAGGCTGTGAGGCTTCAAATTGAGACAAATACGTTCAAGTTCCAAAGCAATAACATCTCATTCTACTTGTCAAACTTCATTAGATTTTAATTTTGGTAACATTGCTCTATAGATCAAATATTTTTGTTTTATTTTTGGGGAATAATGTTTAATTAAAAACAAATTCTTTATACGGCTTCAGTAAGTTTCAATCTTTTTCTTGATTATTACTCATTTTATACACAAATCAAATCAAATCAAAATATTTATATATATTGAAAGTAGATTCTTTATAACAATTATTTTTCAACGCTAATAATATTATTTTTTCACTACCACTTCAGAAGGTGTTAAAATCAGAAATTTACTTAAAAAATATTTTTACACGGTATTCTTCCACGCACACCACCACAGGATTATCTAGAAACACGGTCGTGTTTCAAAGCCTACTACCACTACTACTAACTACAATTTACGCCCACGTGACTGGAGAAAGCCCATAGCTATTGACTGAGGTGGGGAATTTATGAAGTTAGTGCTTGTAGTGTTAAGGTGTGTAAAAATAGCACATTGGCTTCTACATGAGATCTGATAACTTTTTGATAGCGCGTGATATCATAACATTGTCTCCGTAACATTGGCTTCTATTTTTTTTTACATTTATGTTTTTAATGAGATTATTACTTCACCTACAATTAACCTTCATACGGTTCTCAAACGTGTCATAATTAAAGGCTTTTGGGTCAGATTTGACCCAAGTAGTGTATTCCACTCACAGGATTATTATTTTTTGTTACAGTTAAGATTTTTTGCAGTATAAGACAGCATTCGAGAGCATTATGCCATTTGCTATCACGGCATACGAGTTTCTCTTCAAGAACCAATAGATATTTCCTATCAAAAAGTTGACAGCTTAATGTTATCGCTTAAATATTAATTAAACGCTTACGTTATCATCGTTAGTAATTTTGTCGTTGATAGACATTTTAGGAACCGTCAGCGTCAATTACCATTTCTATGACATCTTGCTTCCGAAGGAAAATTGACGATAATTAAAAGGTCTCGATTAACGTTGTACATTTTGGAATACAGACAAATTGACAACTACTACAATTTCTGATCCTTTTTCGTTGGATAAATTCTGATTTCACTGAAGTATGTTTTTGTATGAATGTAGAAAAAGACTGAGGTGCTTGATACCTTAGAACGTTATAATTTGCTGTCACTTTGGTGGTAATTTACTGGGCAATTCACTTAACTAATAAATATTTATAAATATACTCGCAATTATTATTGTGGTGCCCTCTACTCTAGGAATGAGTGGTACTCCTACTCCTATGGGGCTCATCAGAGGGTGCCTGGGCATAGACGCGGGCAACAACCAATGTTTCATCTGAGACGAACGCTATAGGTTCTTACTTTCAAAATGTAATTTATCAAAAACGATAAGCTAAAATATTTAACATCGCGTCGCATCTAATATGGAGCCAAAACAATTTATCAAATGATTAACTTTGTAAAATTAATATTGAGGATAATGAAATACGATGGTCAATATTAGATTATTAAGGCTTTGTTTTTTGATCGCAAGTAAATTTTTTTTTATTGCTTCAACGTAGCAATTGACCATGCAGTCCACCTAATGGTAAGTGACCATTGCCGCCCATGGACATCCATAATCAACCCCAGATAAGACCAAGCCTTACCCAATGTTGATCACAGATTTGTTGCTACCTTTGAGGACTGAGTTGGAACGCCTCAAATAAGTATGTCTCCCTTACAACACCCTTCAGACCAGAACACAGCAATGCTCCACACTGCTGTTATAAGGTATAAATAGGTGTGGCGGTGGTGCCACCGGAGTTGAACCACATATAGTTCTACCTAGAGTTCTACTTTTAAAGTTATTCAATGAATATGTTTTTAATGTCGTCAATATCTTTGTAATGTGGTTATATGCTACACTACGGCCATGCAATCCCCCTGATGCCACTGTCGCCCATGGACATCTGTACTGACCCCATATCAGATAAGTCTTACCTGAGATTGGCCACAAATGAGTAGCTACTCTTGAGGACGAAATTTTTATAACATGTGAGTAGCCAACGAACTTGCAGACAACCTGATGGTAAGTGGCCACTGCCGCCCATGGACATTTGTAATGAACCCTAGTTATGATCACGGACATACCTGAGGACTGAGATGGAACGCCTCGGATAAGTCTGTCTCCCTGACCACACCCTTCAAGCCAGCACCTCGGAGACATACAAATACCTTATTACTTCCTTCGTACCAAAATACAGGAACACTGAATCTTTGTAATTCGCTTTATTAACATTGATTTTTTAAGGATAGACTAAAACAAAAAAATAGTCTGCGTAAAATAACTTTAATAATACTTAACATAATGATTAAATAATACGTCGTTATATTTTTACATTCTCAGGACATGTTTTATTCGTAGCTTCGTGGACTGGTAGTCGACCCAGCTTCGGAGGGCTGATATCTTGGCGTATACTCCAGGGTAGTTTGGCCTCGCGCAGCCAAGACCCCAGGAAACTACTCCAGCAAGTCTGCCATTGTGGACTAATGGGCCACCGCTGTCGCCCTGAAAGTTAAAAGTATTATTTTATTTATTTATTTAAGCTTTATTGGAAACAAAAGGCGTGCTTAATGCTAAGAAGCATTCTCTTTCAGCCAATTCTTGCATAGTGCAGAAAATAATAAAATTATTATTATTTTGACTGTATTAAAAAATACTGTAGTTTTTGTAAACCTGGAATGTTTATTGAATTGATATTTTTTTGGTTTTTGAGATTTTGGTGACGACCTGTGAGGCGGAGCGGACACCATACCGGTCTGACGCAAATGGGCCCTGGGTTCGATTCCCGGCCAGACATATCAATGATAAATTTAGATTTCCGTACTGAGTCTGGGTGTTTGTGTGTTCATGCATATGTTTGTCCATGGCACCCATTATACACGAGAAAATCTTACTATGAGTGTAGAAAGCGTTTATATTTTTCGAAGTTTTTAACGCGATAACCTATCTATAAAGTAACCGAAACTATTGAGATGTCGAGACTAAACAAGTCGTAGGGCTATGTTTTGCAATAACATACATAGTTATTTACTAAATTAATACTGAATGGTAATGGTGTCTAAGTGATAATTGTCCCTTGAGATAATTATAAAGCCAGTGGTATCATGAATATATTACGTATCCTAAATGTATGCCTAAATGTAGTACTGATTGTACTTAAGATGTCATGGACATAGTTATTAACTCTTTTGATTATGAGTGACACTTATTACACAAATATAATTTTAAACGAGGCTCAAATGAAAGTCACCTATTTCTGCCTTATAAAAGCAGTGTTAAGCACTGCTTTGTTCTGGTCTGAAGGGTGTGGTAATGGTGACATACTTATTCGAGGCGTTCCAGCTCAGTCCTCAGGGGTAGCAACGCATCTGTAATCAACCTCAGGTAGGACCTTGATGTTATCTAGAGTTGATTACAGTTGTCCATAGGCAGCAGAGGCCACTTACCAACATATCATAATGACCAATGATATGTATCTGGGCATAGAAAGCGCAGTAGAGAAGAGTAGAAATGCGTGTGGCGGTGGTGCCGCCGGAGTTGAACAACAAAGCGTGC
Organism: Urbanus proteus proteus; assembly: GCA_018251915.1. Classification (NCBI taxonomy): domain Eukaryota; kingdom Metazoa; phylum Arthropoda; class Insecta; order Lepidoptera; family Hesperiidae; genus Urbanus; species Urbanus proteus. Next base: position 13,291 of record DWPV01004493.1, read on the forward strand.
AAACTTTTGTTGCAGCACTTTCCTATTAAATTCTAATTTTGTTTTTTTCTTTGTAATCACTGTTTTTTTATTAATTGTGCCTAGCGGGGACGTAGTGTCTCCCTAAACTTAGTAATTTGTTTTGTGTCTTTGTGTGCACTATTGTCAATGTTTTATACATCTATTATGTGTTGTGTCTTAAGTTGTGAAATAAACGTATTATCTATCTATCTATCTTATCATCTTTCAAAATTCTCAAAGACCTCCCACCAGCCTAAA
>DWPV01004494.1:0-13548 GCA_018251915.1 Urbanus proteus proteus
TCTTCTATATCCATAAGTGACTCTGTAACATTTAACATAATAAAAAATATCGCAAACAACAACATGGTACAACATATATTTCATAATATCTTTCAATTTTACAAAATTTCAGAATGGATGCATCCGAAACCACAGGCATGAAAATATGTTAAACCGAATTGATTTAGAAATTTGCTAACATGATGTCAGAGTATTTGTAAGTCAATTCGGTTGTTCAAATATGGGCATTATAATACATCACACATTTTTTTATTTGTTTATTTTAGTTACAAAGGCATTTGCATTATGGTGTGGTCCGAAATTCATAGCTTTATGTCGCTGTATCAATCATATTCATGTATGTAGTAATACATTTTGATTTAAAAATAATAAATTTTTAAGGTACACATGATCACACACAGTAAAGCAAGCTCATTATGAAAATTATGATTTCCAATCGTGATCTATGTAGTGGACTTCACCGGGGTTTTAACCCGAATACTTCTGAGGCCTTTTCACTCCACAGCCATTCACATATAATTACATTACATGTATGTACAATTGTACACTTAACATTATACTTCATTAAAGTTTTATTATCCAGATTATTTATATAAAACCATCACATACCCTCATCGGGGACCACGACGGAGCCGGTGGAGTCCTGGTGCAGCTGGCGCGTGACGGAGCCCGAGCGCACGCTGGACCACCGCTTACTCGGGCTCATGTTCCGCAGAAGCTAATCATGTAACTCTTTCTTATTATAAGCTCATGGTCCCTTTTGTAATTAATCGATATATCCAATTTTTGACCAAAGTTCCAAGTTCCAAAAATACTTTGGTAGTTAGGCGAAAATTGGATAGATTGATTATATATACACATTAGACGTATACTATGTAGTTTTAAAATAGTTAATAAACTTAATAATTACATTTAGATTAAATACTGAACTATTAATTTTGTTTCAAAGAATATTGAAGATCATAAGAAATATACTTGACGACATTATTTACATTCAAACATTATTTTTTGTAAGTTCTAGTACTTATAATTTTCATATACATACTTAATTTCCTAATTATAAATAGTTGTATTATTTCGTTATTTATTGTGCAAACACATAAACAAACATACATAAAATGCGGCAAAATACAATGAATGTTGTGATGGATTTACTTAATCTACTTATAGAACAAACAAACAAATTTGATTAGTTTTCTAAATACAATCTTTATCAAAGATTTTTTATTAACATTTAAAAAAATAGTAAAAGTGTTATTCAAGTCTTTTGGGCGATTCCGCACACATAATTAAACTATACGAGTTAATACGAATTAAACTATACTCTTAACTATAAGCTCTTTAAACATAAAATCCGCGAGAGTTAAGGTTCTGAAAATTCATAAAATTGTTAAGTAAATGTACTATTTGAAATGATATTAAATATTGTTAAACTTTGTTCGTTTGATCTATGATGAGCAATTTTAATAACGAAATATAAATTGCAAAAATGATGTGAGGTGGATGATATGCCGAATGGGAAGCCCGAAAGGACCCCATGCATATGTTTTTGTGTTTTTGGATGAAAGACTCGTGTAGATAGCCCCATTGACATTACGAGACAAACTGATATAGCAATAAAAAATAAAAAAAAATACCTACAGGGGTATTCTCACCGGTGTTCTCTCGGACTGCTTGGGAATTTATGTATGAATATGCAACCTATAAAAGAACGAAAGCAGGTTGCAAAAATAAAATACTTTCATAGGCGACATGCCAAAAGACTAACGGTTACGAATGTTTTATTGTGTTTACTCACATATTTGTTAGCAAAAGCGAATATTACGACATTCCAGTGGCGACTGCTTTATTATTTGTAAACATAGCAAAGGTCTACCGCACAAACTATACGTTTAATTAGCAGCTACCTAAATATACATCGGAAGTTGAAACATGCATGCCTTACGCCAATCGAGTGACTATACATAACGACTGCCAAATTACGAAATTACTTAACAATTCTACTTTATCGAGAAAAGATACAAAATTGGTAGCAAGCTAGTGTTTTTACGCGATCTATTGTGGTGTCTACGAGAAATAAAAAAGTGTAGGTGCGTTTGAAAAATAAACAGAGTAATCATCAGCTTTCTACATTGCAAAACCGGGCCGGCTTACTCGAACTTTTTTAGTGGCGTTCTTCCATTTGTCGCGCGGCGCGCGGCGGCTGCCGCGGTGGAAGGACACGCCCCGCACCAGCGACCCATTGAGCTTGCCCGCCTCTAGACCCGTTAGGGCGCTCTTTTTCTTCGCCTACGTTGCCCCATTCGCATTAATAAACAATTCTAAGGCACTTGGTGAACTCGACTACTCAGCACTAGATCGGCATAAGATCTACCGCAGCATGGGTGCACAGGTTGCGATGCGGCACATAACACAAAATATTATTGAATTTTCAACTCGTGATTGTAAATTTTGCCATCCTCTTTGTCAACTTACACTTCTACCAATGGTTCAAATAATCATATTTTGGAATAGCCTACAATATCAATGTTAGATACTGTGTATTTGCGTCGTGTGCCGTTGTTAACCGTTAAATTGTTAACTGCATTAATGTTAGTCAAAGATGTGTAGGCCAAAATACGAAATGGATCCAACAAGCAAAATTATTTTATTAGTATTAAGTTTAATAATTAAATCATTTCTTTCATAATCATAATGCAAAACGAGTTCGAACTAAAAATAAATAAATACCTTAGGTTTAAACAATTCCCTCGTTTCAATAGCTAGGAAGAAATAAGTGAATAGGATGACTAAGGGGCTAGCTAACGTGGCCCACATGTGATCGGCTGTAACTTCATATGTAAAGCTAGAGGCGTCCGTCTCATTGATGATGACCAGCTTCGTAAGGCCAAAGTACCTATAAACAGACAAGAATACGTAATTAGCAAATCGATATACATGAATGATGATGTTTTATTTCCATTATTAGAGGCCGAACAAATAGTGAATCACGCAAAGCTACTCTTTAACTTTACTATAGTTTGAGTAAATTCTAAACTTTTTTGTTTATTTTCGAATAGACTTAAAAAATCACTGTTTAGTCCGCGTGATGGTAAGCGGTCACTGCCGTTTATAGAAATCTGTAATCAACCCTAAGATTAGGAGACCAACTTGAAGTTAGCCATAAATGCATTGATATCCCTGCAGACTAAATTGGAGCATCTCGGATAAGTGTATATCGCCTTTGCCTGCCTTCCCCTTCAAACTAGAATACAACATAGCTTAACAATGTCTGTTATTAGGAAAAAGTAGGTCTGGCGATCGTGGTTCTGTAGTTGTACTACTTATAAAAGGTTCTATCATCTTTAAAAATATATATGGCAACCGTTACAAGTAATTAAACATTTTACAAAACAAACCTGGCAAGGTCCCTATCCGGGGGATATAACTCTATGAGCCAGTTGCACTGGTAGACGAGTAGCACCGCTATGTGTACCGCCATGATGGCCATCAGACACCTCCCAACGACCGCGAAGCCCCGCTCCAGCGGTCGCCCGAGGGCCCAGGCGGTGGCCGCACCCATGAACACCAAGAAGTAAATCCCCGATATGATGCTGGGCCGCATGATCCCGGAGAACATTATCAAGAATAGGGCTATGTACTTTCCTTAAAAAAACATAAGTAAGAGACATATAACTACCAAACAGTAGGTACATCAATAAACTAATCTCGTGAGAATATCTTACAGGCATCAACCACTGTTGCAACGTTTGACCGTGTCAAACGAAGGTGTTTTAAACTATTATGCGTTTATTATTAAACAAGATAGTCGTTAAATGTAAGTATATATTACAATATAATAATTTTGTATTGAGTAGCCGTGTGAAATTGTCCATCACAACTAATTAATAAGTTTTCCAGTAATGTTTACTAATTGTAATGAAGTTTAATGTTTTAATATAAACATTATTATGTATATGTAAATAAATATAATGTCTTAATTGGGAAACTATTCAAATAAAACATACAAACATTATGTAAAAATATACACTATTACTGTTTTGTAATTTTGTCTAAAGATAAGATAGGTAAGCATAAAAATTCTCAGCTTCTACGAATTTTTCGATGGCTTGATCTCGCTGCAATGACTCATTACATTTATATTTAGTTTACATACACATTCATCGTGGATTGTGATATTGCTAGACGTTAAAATTATTCCACTAAATTATATTTTAAAATTTATTAAACTTGTTTTATTATGTTTATATGTCATACACACTTTACCTGCACTCGTGAGCATAGGATAGCGTTGATGTTTAGAATCTTTCCTTTGAACTTCATCATTTGGCGATCCAATTAATAATTTTCGCACTACTAAATATACCATTAATGACATAGTTGTCATTATTAGCTGAAAATTTAAAGGAAATAATGCAAATGAATATAGTAGACAGCATCCATTTTAAAAATATGTAGATAAAGATAACGGTTTTATGAGATCATTATAAGATTGACCAGTTCAAATGACCATAAGAACTACAAAATCGGAAACGGTACATGATTCTAAAAGATATTTCATGCCATATACAAAAAGACGCATCTGTTTGACCGAGATAAAAGCTTGCATTTTTGTTTCGGATAAAATTTATTATTAGCAACCGAATACTCACCTCCGGTGCCAGATATTGGACGGCCATAAATGGGTCTATCCCAGCGTACGACACAAGTCCGAGATTGTGTCCGATCTGTTGTATGATAGGATAGTCCTCCAGCAAGGACCCATAAGGGGCAAATGATACTAACACGATGTGCCATGCTGCATGTGTCAGTAGAAGCAAGAATGATACTACTAGAACTAAGAGAAGATATTTTCCCCGCCATCCTGGAAAATCCATGTTTTTTAACTTATTATAGTAAGTACTCATAACCTTTTATATAAAATACATAGACTAGAAATCAGTGAAAGTTTCATAAAATAATACGAGCAAGGTGTAATATGTAATATCAAGTGTGACATCCGCATATGTAATATCAGACAGAATGATTCGACTCACTGACTCACTACCTCTATTAAGCTGGTTTTCTACTAAATAACATTTATGAAAATTACCTAAGAAGCATATTTTTTTTTATTTTGACTTCGCTATTAATTAAGTTTTACTGGTAGTAGTAGTAGTACATGGCCCCTAATAAGTGCAATTGTATTCGATGACCACGCTGTTCTCATCCTACTTTAGAGAAATTTTGTATGTGCAAATTCCATTAAATAACATTATCGAATTCTACTAAAGCCATAATCAAAACATCGTTATCAGGCAACCGGTGATAAGATAATTGAGTTTATCGGGATATATATGAAGATGCATAATATATGTGACATACTTTATGCATTCAATAATGTTATCACTATGCACTTACCTCTGAAAGTTTTTGAGTCTGGCACATGAGGAAATGGTGCTATTAAGTATAGTAATAAATATATTAGCGAAAGGCCGAACGGTCGTAGTGCTATACCTGAAAAGAAATAAAATGATTTAATATAGGTATGAGTAGGATAATTACATCACAGTAAATACCATAGACATGTTTAATATAGTTACAACTGGTGAGTTTTTTTCATTAGTTCTACTTCGGTTAGTGTTTAATTCGTAGAGAGAGTTGTGTTCTAAAAATTGCTGTTTGTTGAAGATTTTCAATATTTAAATCATATTTATTTTCATACAGTTCCATCAAGATCAATCAGACGCCAGGATGTGTATTGAAATTTGTTAGGAAAGAACACATTTCATCAGTGCCCCGATTTATAGCAACGACAGTTAAGACGTGTGGATTGAAATCGAAAAATGTGTGCGATCTCAAAATTTGAGTTATTATTGTTATAGAGAGTACGAACATATGTAGGTATAGTAATTATAGTATCCATAATGGCGATCATAACGTAACCGACGACTGACCGAAATGTCGCGCTAACATTTCGGTTGCGGGCAATCGTTCCACGGTTTATAACTCGCCCTATTTCACCGCGCTTCAGAAATGTTTGCTTTTTATTTTCTTGTTTGTGATTAAATTAACTGACCCGGTTTCCGTTTCCAATTCACTTACATGTTTGCATATACATACTCGAAAATGATATTGATTGTAAGTCTTTTATTAACTTGGTCGAGTGACCGAGTCAAGTCTTATAGAACATTTGTTATGTGTTGCAATAATATGATATTTTATTGACCTGCTCTGATGATATATTAACTAGTGGCCATAGTAATGCCACTAGTTAATATAACCTCTTTGTGTTTACTCGCAAATTTGTTGGAATCATCTTAAGTATGTAGTAGGTATAAGCTGGTTTAAATAAATTTACAAAAAAACGTCCTATTATACCTATACCTACTCCATGAATACATATTGGCTCTAATATATAAAAGTTTAATTTCGGTATAACTGCTCTGTATAAATTCAATATTGATTCAGTATATTAGGCGTACTATTTATGACTCATAGATAATACGTTCGCTAATATATACAAATTTCACAAACGCGTGTTAATTCATCACTATTATTGTTATTATGTGTTATTCGTCAGATATTTTTTATATTCATTGAAGTAATTTCTCGACACAATTCAAAATTCGACACTTTCATGCATGGTATACATTTGACCTGGGTAGAAAAAGATAAAATCATATTTTCCCAGCGGCTTTGCACAGGCATGGAACTTAAACGTCCAGTTGAACAGTAGGTAGGTAGGTGTTAATCCAAACGATAAACTATCTGTGCCCGAAATTTCATCCAAATACGATCAGTAAGTTTTGAGTGAAAGAATAACAAACGGCCATTTATCCATCCCCACAAAAACTACATTTGTAATACATATAAGTAAGATATAAGTAGTAAAATAAAGAATAGAATTTAACCCAAGTATTTTTAAAAACACTAAATCTTGCAACAAAGCCCTAACGTAAATCTTTGGAATAGTGTTTATTGAGCACTTACAACTGATCATAAATGACTCATTGTTATGCTTGTTATCTCACGAGTGGTACCTACTGTGTTTGGGAAACATGCTGATTTACGTTATGGAGACTTTGCGGATGCTTAGACCGTGAGACATAGAAATAATGAAGAACTTAGTGAAGATCCTGTTCCGACTATATCACGTCTACCTTTAGTACCTAGTGTACCTACCATCTAGAACAGTAATTCGTATTTGTACTTTTCAAATTCCTATTTTGTTATGTGACAGAGGTAGCAAATAAACATGCAAGTCCGTCCTGATCTTACACGATAATTGTGCCCATAGTTAAATGATTAAGTAAATCAATCCCAGCTGCACTGCTTCTGACAGGACGTCAAAACGTTCTTATACCTATTAGGTCTTTTTTGAATATATGTAGGTACCACTCCCTTTAAACCAGTAGATAGGTACCCCGCAATGAATCTACTATGTACTAAGTATTAATTGAAATATAGGAAGTCTCTGAGTGCCTTCGTAAAGTTAACTACATATTTTGATTTCTTTGTCATGAAACATACTCATCCCATGAGACATACTCGGTGATCAAGGTAAATTCCCAGAATCCGGAAAATATTTTGTATACAAATAACACTAGATTTGTAGCTGGCATGCTAATAAAGCAAGTGATTGATTTTAACCTACGCGTTATGGTCTAAAGTTTGAGTCACACTTTTATGGGCAATGAACAATACAAATTAGTGCCATGAGACATGCAAATTGTGTTTATCACGAAGACAACGTCACATTCGGGTATGTAAATTAAATAATATACCTAATTGCACTTCATAATTATAAGTAGCTTATTTGAATTCCTACTTACAATGACAATTCATACATATTAACTACATAATACGTAATCTAAGAGTACTCATTCGCTTAGTAATGATAAGTTCCTCCAGATATGTTCAATATTTTTAGCAGTTTTAACTTCTGTTTTTTTTTTTTAATTTAGACTGCCTATATGATGATAGGGGAAAATAGTTTTTTTAGCTATTTCCGGCGTATAATAAACATAGTCTTTTAAAGAATCTTGATCTTAATATATCTCTATAACTACGAGTTACAGTTTTGTGATATTTTAGCATCAGGTGGCTTTGTTTAATATCCGTAAAATCCCTAATTACCGGAAATACTTCCAGCCATGATTATTCGTTGGTACGAATATATTAAACAATCCAAATACAAAAGATTAAAATACATTTAGGTTTACACGGAACCCTCTACAATAAACTGTACTAGATTCTGAAAATATCACTTTAAGCATCGACCAATTCACGGAACCAAAAATGACGTCGTAAATGTAATGTACTGTTCCCGAAGTAATCGAAGTGGGCGGCAACAGAAATTAAAAATATATTCAACTGCTCAAATACTGGAATTTAGTACATACCGACTAGGAACTGAGTATTGAGTGCATGGTGTTGATAGTACTGCAGACTAATATCTACGTGAAAGAGTAAGTACTATGAATAACATTCGAAAGTAGGTCGTTTACGAATACATGTAAATGTTTGAACAGCACATCTTCAAAAACACCAAGTTGAATTTGTTTGAATTTCCCAATATCGAGCAAGGGCCAAGTTAAAGTATGTATGGGGTATGCGGTATATTATTAAATTATGTGCATACTAGCATTGTTAATAGACAAGTAAAAGAGTTTAGTTGCTAAACTAAACCCTAAAAAATCTTGGAACCGTTCTAAAACTCGTAGAGCAACAGCAGGGCACTTTCAAATGAACGTAAATCGGAATTGTGAGTTAACTACCCGGGTAGTAGACCGCTGGTATTAAATAAATAAATTATGGTCGATAGACTACGACGACAGACGACGGGCATTAAGTGTAAAATTCCAGTAAAATTCCTAAACTAAACAAGGGACAAATTTCAGAAAAGAATTACAAATATTGCAGGCGCCATAAACAACGCTGTCGTAGAGTATGACGCGGAAATATCGGAAGATTTACAGTTTCTTATTATAGCTTTTCATGACGACGCCTTTACGCTACACTTACAGCGTCACCACATCACTATCGGTACTATTGACATCAACTCGATTAGTGATTGTATAGAAAGTGAGAGATAGAAGAAAAGTGACAGTGATTTTAATGAACAAGAAATAGGTTATGGAGACATCATGGAAAATCAAGTTATATGTCTGATTCATTGGTCTGATTTACATAAGAAATATATACACAGGAAGAAGGATAAAATGTCTAAGATTTTTTTAAGACAAGGGCAATGTCCAAAAATGCGACAATAATATAACGGATTGATTGAATAATAAATATTTACAATTTAGATAAGTGAAAGAATGCTGGTTGACATGGGTCAGTTATATTCCAGATTTAGTACTATGGGTTCTATTTGACCCTATATTTACAAATTACTCAAGAGGAAGAAGCTTTAACCGTGACATTAAGTTTAATGTGTAATGTGTGTCGTTCAAAAACAATTCTTGCCCTTAAATAATTTTACAAGAGACCTAAATATTAGAGCAAAAACCATAACTTTTAAATGAGTGATATTAGTGCGCTGCTAGAATGAAAAGATATCGATGAGCGATCGACTAATTAACTCAAACTACATAATTCGTGGTTGATTCTACAGGAGGACACTGCTTATTACCCGACTGCGGCAGAAGGAGGGTAATGTTTTTCGAGCGCATGTTTGTATGTATACATATATGTCCACTTCCTTGGCACGCCCTACACCCCAAACGTCTTAACAAATTTTAACATACAAGGTGTCGTTGAATTTTTAAATATAGTGCCACTGATGGCAGTGACGGCACTAATACATCACTTCTCACTCAGTTCGCTCTAGGTGGATAAGAATGTCAAAATCAACAAAATTGTTTACCTACCATAGGTATACATCATACCTTAGCAGCAATACCTGTTATCAAAACATTACTAGCATCTAGTCGAGGGCGAGGCCGAGCACTTAAGATTCATAAAGTTGATCGTAAAATCCAATTCAGGCGTCTTACTAATCGATCGTTCAATATTATTAACACACGTGATCACCATCAAATCGATATTTCCATAAAAACCGTCTAACCGAACACTCAAATCTGATATATCTGCCATTAAATTGTTTACTCTCAGCCGATATCAAATAGGCAATGCAAATAGGTTTATAAATTCAACACATGCTCATAGTTCCTTGGTTTGTATGGAAGTAAATCATCTGTATAGGACTCACTGATTTATTTTATGAGGCAAATTATTTTTATTATTATTTATATACTTTAAAGTAATACTCTACATTTGAGAAAAGTTGGCAGCTGAAAGTTTTGTCAATTTTCGGTCTGTCTGCCTTTATGTCTCAGCGGCTAAAGGAAGCGATAAATCTCGGTAGACATCAACGAAAATCTAGACGCGACGCGTTTAGTGGCCTGAGTCAAAATTCTATACGACAAGAAAGAGTCATAATTGTCGGAATAGTCAATGCCAATGGAAAATCACCAGGTAGATTTGAAATACTATAAGACTTGGAGGAATACGCTATTCGGCGAAGCAATGAGTCTACAAGGATTGACAAAAAATAAAACTCTCACACTAACGGTTATTTTAGTTTGCTACATAAACCACAAAGCCAAGACATTCCTATGTTGTAATGTACTACAATTACATACAACACAGTTTAAAAAATTCAATGCGTAGCTATGATAATAAATAGCTGCGATTTAGAAGCTGTAAAAAATATCTGGCAATATTTATGCGCGTTCCCCACAATCCTATTGGGTTTATTAATAGAATCATTGTTGAAACGTTCATTATCACAATGACTGTAAGTGCCATGGTTACGGTAATTATCCACTGTAAACACCTTAATCACAAACGTAAGTTTGACTAGCAACATCAGTTATTAATAAGGCATAATTGCGGTGATTACAATATGCATGATTACCTACTATTATTTTAGTGACGTTAACCAATAGAATAAAACAATTCCAAATTTATAAACAACCTTTAATTTTTAAAACACTATAGGGATCTCTTGGATTTATTTTAAGAACTTGAAAAACAGCAATCAAAGTTATTTCATTAGTTAAAATAAACTACAAATTTGAAATTAAAATTTATTACTATTTTTTTCTAAAGCCATGCAAGAGATTTTACTCATAATATTCTCCAAAATAATACCATTTACTGGATTTCGAATTTACGAATAAACTCGTACAAATAAATATATATTATTCAAAGCCCTCCAGAAAGTGTAATTCACTGGAATTATAAACCCATTGTTTTTATCAATGCCTCAATGAGTGGTCCCAACTGCAAAATGTTTATTGACGTTCGAGGCAATGAAGTGCACATGTGTAAAATAAAAACATTGGCTGAAGAGTTATGGGTAATAAATTACAAGTCTTACTTTTGTAGAAGAACCCTTGAAATATAAAATTTTAGGATGATTTCATAACGTTAGAAATGTTTATTTAAGGTCAAGCCCTTAACAGGGATGGTACACTTTTGCAAATGCAGTAGATTTGCATTTTTCTTGAAGTATTAAAACATTTTTAGTTTCATGGAAATCTATAATAATAGACGAGCGTAGATGTAGTCTGTGTTTAATAGTAGACGAAAATAGATTCCTATGATTATTTTTATCAATAGATGACAAAGGTTGCAGAACTAGTATCTTATAATTCTGATCTACACTACATAATATAAGCATTCTATCCTCTGGTCTAGAGTGACTCGAAAATCAACAATAACCTGTAAACTCAGTGAAGGTGTTAAATAGGTAAGTTTTTACTCTTACTCATTTCATTTGCTTTAATAGTTAAAAGAGGAAGTATTAAATTGATTAAATTCAGTAGTCGCGACGTCATCCTGTTTTACTCCGTAGGTAGAACTTTAAGAAGTGTTTGAATAAGTTAAGATACTACGAAATTATACGCGTGGAATTACGTGGAAACACTCTACTCTTTTGGTTCGATTACACATGAGAAGGAATAAAAATTAGCATAATGATGAAGTCGCAAGGTACTTTTATATATGTCTGTGTACAAACAATTCAATTCTAGATGTTCAATCTGGTCTTTACATTTAAATTTATTTTTAAGATCTAATTTCAAGATATAAAAAATGTACGTAATTCATATTGAAAGACAGAATTTCAAACTAAATATATATGTCTATTCCTGTTAGAAATGGGTCTATCCCCTAATGATCCCGGAGTCTGGCTTAGAAAGTGTTGAAGTGGAGAATTTATGAACTGTACAACTGAAATAATTCTAAACATAAATAAAGTCGATGCCTGTTGCACTCTATATTTACAGGCATGGTTTATTTTATTAGTCTGGCAAGTACAATTCTCAAGCAATATGGGTTTTGACTATTTATTTTATCAGTAAACACATCTAACCGCAGAGTAATTTTGGCTGAGTATTCTTGCGCTGAGTTGGTATAGTATTCGTTTATATGTTTGAGTTTTTCTAAATATATATGAGCTACATATCTGGTAAAACTAAAAGGACTTGAAAACCTATGAAACGATCCTTAATGTGTACATACAAATATTTGTAAATGAGACTACAATTCATTATCATGGATGTCATAGGTATTCTGGTACGTTCAATTGATGACGAAAGTTATAGGTAGATTGGTCACATAACCCGGCATAGAAGTCTTGGGACCCATAAACCTGTTTAGTTTGAGTCACGGAATTTGGAATTATGTTTTAAATTGCTTTAATAGTTTTAAACGGAAATGTCTAGTCAGGGGGTCAATGCATTTATCGAGGTCAAGCCGGAACTTCGCTGACCACTTATCAGCCGCCACAAAAAGTAAAATGTTCCAAATTATAATTGCCGTGCAATAAAAATCGGCTTATGAACATTACAATTGATCAAATCTTATTAAAGTTCAAACTGGTTCAACGGTCAGTAGACTTGCCAGTGATGAGATCACGTTTAATATGGGTTGCCGGTTCAATTGTGTGACCTTGTGAATCAACGCCGATAAGGCAACGGAGGTGCCGGCTGCGTTGCCCAATGCGACTACCGATCGACTGCCTAATATTTAACCTACATAACTTGGCACTAACGTACACTAATTAGCAGTTGATATCTTAGTGCTCATGGGCATTGCTAAGTCACTTGTGTAAATCCTGATTCATAGGCAGTTTATGTAAACATTTATGCAAACATTACTTGCCAACTTGTTGATAACAACATAATATATAGGTAGGTATATGCATTAACTTGTTGATTTTATGGAAATTTAAAATGTTAGGCGGTTAGACCAAGCTTCTCAAGTTAAGTTGATAATGGTAATGACTGGCCAGAAACCATAAATTTTGTATATTTTACAACTTACAAGGTAACAATTTATTTTTCGAACGATAAAAAAGCTACCAGAATTAAATTAGAACAATAGTGAGTATTGTTTGTATAATGATTCCATTAGAGTAATGAAACAACATGAATATTCATCCTTAGACTCAAGGTGGAACATTTGTGGCCAGTAGTTTATTAACCGACTTCCCAAAGGAAGAGAGGTTATCTATTCGACGCGTATATTTTTTTTTTTTTTTTTTTTTTTTTT
>DWPV01004495.1:0-13547 GCA_018251915.1 Urbanus proteus proteus
GTCTTTCCCAAAGTGGGCGATAACGCCCCCCTGTGGGCGCTGGAGGCCTAAAGGGGGGCGGTAAGGGGTTCAGAAAAATTGAGGGGCGCTGACGTCCATGGGCGGCAGTGCCACTTACCATCATATGGGTTGCATGCTCATTTGCTATTGACATAACATAAAAGTAAAAATAGGTTAATTAAATTTCAGACGAGAGTAATATGTTATTAAGGTTTTTAGATTAAAAAACGCTACAAAATATCTGATTTTCAAAGTGAGCATTAGACGAAAAAGTTTGGGAACCACTGCTTTAAACAAATACAAATACCCTTTGTATGGCACATTGCTAAGAACGAGTCTCTCTACAACCGGGAAAAGCCTGGTGCATACTCTACCACGCTGCTGACCTAAAGTCGTCTATTAAGTTTTCAAAAAAGTCTATAGTCTTTTTTGGGAAGAAAGGAACCTTTTTGGGAAGGTTGTGGATACGAAGATCGTGACCGCTTATTTTATGTTCTTTCACCTATCCAACTTTCGACCACGACCGAAGTTGTTCAATTTTGTACATCGATTCAGATTTACACAAGACGCAGAGTATGGTGCGCTTCAGAATAAATATCAACCTATAGACGTAAAACTAACTAGCACGGTACAATGCGTTCGAAACGATGTCGTAGAAAAAAATCATAGTTAAAGGAAAAGTTAAAAAAAAAGAAGAGACACAAACGCAGAACATACTAGCCATACTAGGTTTATTGAATTCCTCTAGGATTACATTCTCAGTTTGACGACACGACGTCGTCGTGTCGTATCGTAACTTCACGTAATTTTTACGATACACGCCATATGACCACACGACACAACATCTATACAAATAAATAATTTATTTTTTTTACTCCATGCATATAAAAGTATACACGATACCTATAACGAAAATGCAATTAAAAAAATGTTTGTTTGTCTGTCTGTTTGGCTGAGGTAATCTTTCGGAGGACTTTCAGAGGAAGATAACTGAAAGTCTTAGGCGTAACATGGGCTACTTTAATTTTTGAAAAAAATCCAATGGCGCGCGCTCCATGCGCATGCGCGGGCTGTCGCGGGAGAGCGGAATGACATTTATATTTAAATATGTATTCTTATTTATTTTATAAACGCGGGTGAAACCGCGGGGATCAGCTAGTCAAACATTAAACCATAATTCACTAAGCTAGACGAGTGCAGATTCTTGCGAAACAATATAGGTATTTATTATCGAATCAACCATGAAGATCCGATTGTACATCGATTCTCATCAACTTTCACTGCTTCAAAAGCTCATTGAACATTACTGGATAGATCTCGATGTCATGATTACGCTCACCGATGTCCAAATCGATAACGATTCGGTAATTTGATGATATTAATCATGATTCTGTACAATCGAATGTCATTAATCACCATCAGATAAGAGATGATTTGACATCGAAATATACATTTACATATCGTTGAGTATATTCTCAAGTACGTAAGAGAAATAAATTATCACTTGCTTTACCTGTGGAGGAAAAAATTGTGAGGAAACATACGCGCCGAAAAAATATAAAAAATAACTTACAAGCGTGTGAAGTCTACCGATTTGCACTTGACCAGCGCGGTGAGCTGTCTTAAACACGTGTCACTAAAAACTCTTCTCAGTTCTTTGCAAAGCAGCGTTACAGTGACAGAAAATTACATATTTTTGTTGAATTTAGAATTGTCAGCCAAGTGAGAGTAGAACTCGCACATGGAATGTTCCGTACCATGTGATATCGAAAAATATCGAAAAAGTCGAAAGGTCATTGTATTTATATTTAGTAATTATTGTAGCTACCATAGAAATATTACTACTAGCTATTACGGTTTCAGAGATGACAAACGGATGGACAGACAGTCGGACAAACGGAGGCTTAGTAATAGAGTTCCTTTTGGGTACCCTTTGAGTACGAAACCCTTAAAATTAGACTGTATTTTTAACGTATTTATAGGATTTACTTCAGTCGTTTGTTGAGTTGAAATATGTTAAATACATTATTCACGTCGTAGAACTCTAAATTCTTCCACATGAATACAATACTTCAAAACATATTAAAAAAATCTAAGAACCGTACTAATGTTATTAAATATCAGTGAATAGTGGAATTCATACGAAATAAATTAGCCGTATATTTCCACGTCATTCTGTGATTAATTTTTCTTACAAAAATAATTTAATGCACAAAGATGCTTCATTGATAAAATCGCTTAACCACAAAAACCTCACTTTCTAGTAAACCTCAATGAGTGGTTTTTGCTTTCTGAGAAAAACGCATGTGTCAGGAAGATTTTATGTTCAGTTTCCTTTTAAGCTAGAAATATGTCTCACTTATCTAGTGATTAATAAATTATGATCTCTATAGGTACCTGTTTATTATTTAGTAATCTAAATAAATAAAATTGAAGAGTCTGTTTATGATTTCAAAATAACAACTTTTTACTCGATGCATATAAAAGTATACACGATACCTATAACAAAAATGTTATTGTTAAAAAAATTGTCTGTCTGTCTAATTAGCTGAGGTACTCTTCTAAACGGCTGGACCGATTTTCACGGGACTTTCACTGGAAGATCGCTGAAAGTCTAAAGCGTAACCTAGGCTACTTTAATTATTGAAAAAAGCCTTAGCGCGCGCTGCACGCGCATGCGGACCCCCTCGCGGGAAAGCCAGGTGTCTTTTATGTTTAAATATGTACGCGTTTTATTTTTTTTACGCGGGTAAAACCGCGGGGATCAGGTAGTATTTACTAAAACTTGAAATATTTTTAAAAAATCACACGTCATAGTAGTAACTATGCATATACCAGTGATTTTCCTTACAAATCTATTTATTTTTATTATTAAAAATCTATAAGGCTAATCATTGCCCATAGAACTTCTAAAACGAATTAAACGATTGTTGTCTTACAAATATACCTACAACTAAGAATATTGCAATTAATTTGAAATTAAAAACAGACTGTTCAATGTCTTTTACGCAGAAAAACAATATACATATATTCATCATGTCAATCAAGCATCTCTCCTTTATAAAATTGCTTCTATCCGTAAAATTTTAATTGCAGTATTATTATGATAGGCGATATTAATATTTTAATTAATTGCAATCATCGAACCGTCAAACACTTGTTTGTGGCTGACGCGGAATCAAACGCCAGACAGAAGGCCATTATGAAGCCAGTTTGTATATTTTAATTAAAATTCTTTTGTTTGAGAACAATTTATAACTCGTCCTTGATCATCAACAACGTTAACATTATTTTAATGTTTTGGCAGGTTTGCTAAAGCGCCTAAAACTTCCTGAGGCTACAATTATTTTTAGGAATTTATTATTTTATTGGTATCTATAAAGATAATTTAAATGTAGCATTCGTTAAATCCAATATCAAAATAAAATAAGGCAGCAATGATACCCATCCTTAAGTTTTATGATTCAATCATTTACTATAAAATTTAATTACACGGCATCAAAATGTCGATCTAGAAATAAATACTACAATCTTGTATTTTCATATGTTAAATTGCTCTACCAATTAAGAGTTATCACGCAGAGCCTCTTACGGTTAAAGGCTCTGCGTAAAATGTAAAATTAAGTTAGAGTCTAACCTATTTTACATGGATAATAGAATATTATCACAGAAGTTGATAAAGTAAAATTCATGTTAATGGCAACCCGAGTCGGATCCCTGCGGAACTCATTATTCATTCATTTTTTTATAATATTAGAGTAGCAAACGATCATGCAATCTTGGTGCATCATTATACCTGGTGGTAAGTGACCACTGCCGTCCATGGGCATTTGTAATCAACTCTAGATAAGAACAGAGCCACAAATGTGTTGCTACCCCGGAGGACTAAGTTGGAACGCTTCGGATAAGTATTATGTATAAACATAGAGAAAAGTAGACATAGGCAAACTCTTATGAAAGTTTTTGCTAATAGATAATTACCGCGATAATATGGGAGTGGGTGAGGGTTTGAATTTATGAAATACAGGAACTATAAGAAGACGCTACTGCCAATCTCCTGGATTTTTTCAATTCTCAACTGCCAATGACGCCACACATTGCTTAACTTTGTATACGCTTGCTCATCTCTATGTATCCTTTCTTAAAGCACCGACCCCGTCATCCATCTTTATGTCAATTGGTCAGCGACACTTGATGTCACAATATTTAAATCCAAACCACTCATTCTTGAAGCGACTGACGGATAAACATTTGACATTAGATATAACGCAACTCTGTCACAATGTGCACAATTTGTGAGCCAACAAGTAATTTTAATGTCCAAGTCACTGTAATTACTTTAAAAAACACTGATGGGCTACGAGATGATGATTTAGATTTTTATGTCTGTTAGGTTGGTGTTTAAATTGACGATTTTAATCTAAGAAGCGAATGCAATTAAGTATATTAATTTAATATAATTATGATATTTAACACCCGTGTTTACCTACTCGATTTCGACAAAACGATTATGATTTTTGAGTATAAGTGTATAAGTAGGTATATAATTATAACAGACTACTACTTCGTTGGCACGTGTCGTGCAAAACTCTTCAACAAATTTCGTCATTATTCCTATTGCTAGATTCATGTTGTAATGGGCTGAAAATATATAAAATGCAACAATTGTTTTTATTATAATACACAAAATTATAAGTGACAAAAACATCGAAATATTTAAATAAAGTGGCTTATTTATTTAACAACATTTAAGTTAATAATCCGTAAACAAGGTGGGCGGAAATTGGGAAGTAATTATCATCAAGATCAGCAATAAAATTTATACATTTAAATCATTGATTAAACCCATATAGCATAAATTAAATGTCATTCTTAGCTTTATTTTGAGAAACAAATAATGGCTTTTCATTGATACTATCAAGTAAACACGGCATAAGAATTTTGCGTTATTGTGCTACAAACATACAATAAATTTTCATTGACAAGTTGAAAATGGCATTTGTACTATCAGAGTTTTGCAAATTCATGATACATTCTATTCATGGGTATGATTTATCTTGTTTTAATATTGGTTCCCCATCAATCGTGTCAAGACATCACAAACGCTATAATTTTCCCAAAATTGGCAATGCTGGCTATCAAATTCGTTAAGGTTATAGGTGAGTCCCTTAACAGCAATTTTAGGACTCTCAGAAACTACAAAGTTGGTAATTTACTTCACACGAAAACTTGTTCTATAAATACAACGGAATGATCATGAAACAAAGAGACAACAGGAAGTGGCACATGGGTGAATTGAGGCGACTACCAGTATGATCTGCTTAGCATACTTAACTTCAGCGCTTGCCAGTCTTTGAGACACGTAAATTTTGTTTTGCGGGTTGTAAATTTTTTGTCAAACTTCGTAAACGAGCCTCGTTTATTATTGACAACAGACAACCGAAAAAATTGCAGGTTTCTTAGTGGTAAGGTACTAATTTCTAGGTGTTTGTTTGGTTACACCACTTCCTGATGTCTTTTCTTTCATGGTTATGATATAAAGTCAAGATTTAATAACGCGAGTGATAAATTAGCGCATTCAACGAACTTTAAGGCTAATCCGTGATGGTTGGATTGCCTCCGACCAGTTCTGAATATTACCCAAATGGCGCATTTCAAGTCTATTTTACAAAACAAGATAACGATGATAAAGATTTAAGCTTATAGCCGATTGGTTGGTCCGCAGTCAAATATATGAGTAAATATGCTTACAGCTTATCGAGCTGTTCAAAAACTGCTTATTTTTTTTCAAGCACACATTTGCCGACCAACCCTTTTTATGTCCCTTTACTGGGCACGGTTCTTCTCCCACAACTGAGAGAGGCTTGGAACGTACTCCAGCACGCTGATTCAATGCGTGTTGGTGGAGGGGATACCTACGGGTCAGTGGCCAACCCGTGTTGAATGTTTGAACGAAACCATAGGTAAGGCCTCCGACAAGAACAATGTCTTACCTAAGGTTGGCCACAAATGCGTTGACACCCCTGAGGACTAAGTTGGAACGCCTAGGATAAGTATGTCTTCCAGACAACTTCAAGCCAGAACACAGTAGTGTTTAACACTGCCGATATAAGATAGAAATAGGTGTGCCTATTTATTTTGCCTATAAGTTACAATACATATGAATGGCTCTTTGATTGTTACATAACGCATTGACCGTGGTTGTGTAACCTTAGGCCACGTACACACTGTACCTGACTATGACCTCACTTCAATAAATTATTGTTTATGAATTATAGCTCAGGTTTAATTGTATTTATTGCTTGACCACTTGCAACTTTGTGACATCCGTTACATAATAAAACAGACATAATAAAATAGACATGGCATATAAAGTAACATATAAAGTCCTTTTTCTATAATTATACTGTAATTTTGTTTCATTTTCTGAGATTTGCCATCAAGATTTAAACGAATTTTACCCCGAAAATACATAGAGTTCTTAACGTAAAAAATGAAAAGTCATTAAAAATAAATTCATTGAGATGGTAGTAGAAATACAATCAAAATTAATAACTTTTGTGACACAATAATTTTTTGATAATTTTAATAAGAAATGATTTAAGTATAGTGTGATGAGAGCCTTGTTACAATCAAGTGCCGATTTCTATGACGGAGGTTTAAGGTCACTGACCCTGTAACACGTTTGAGGACCTTCAATCATAACATTTATTTACGGCCTAGGAACTTTACGAAACGGTCTACAGTAGGTATATATTTATTATTTTATGCATGTATCTTTTAAACCTCACTGTTAACCTATTAAATTCTCAACCTACCAATAGCATCCCGCCCGGAGACTTAAAAAATAGCAGTTTTATATGAAACTAGAAATTAAATAATCAATTTATATTTCAACTAGCTTTTTGTATACAATGGATGTTTTTATATATATATATAACTTCATCTTGAACCACTCTATCTATTAAAAAAAACCGCATCAAAATGCGTTCCGTAATTTTAACGATCTAAGCATACATAGGGACAGACAGCGGAAAGCGACATTGTTTTATACTGTGTAGAGATGGTAGGTCGAATTTGGTGTATGGAGACATACATATTTATGCGAAGCGTTCCAACTTAGTCCAAAAGTGCCAATGGTTCTGTGACCAATTTCAGGTAAGACTAATGTTATCTCGAGCTGACGACAGATATCCATGGACGGCAATTACTATCAGGTGAATAACATGCTCGTTTGCTACTACATTATAAAAAATATTGTTTCAATAAAATCTCTTATTTGTGGAAAATATAGTTTAAAAATGCTAAAACAACCACCCGAACAAAATTCAAAGCAAACTATAAAAAAGTAAAATATTTTTGCACTTCAAAAGACGTACAGAATTAATCAAATTTGATTTCAACTCTCAATTTATGAGTGTTTATCTTTTAAATGACCTTAATGCACTTCACTATAAATATCAAATGGTCCGTTACCATTTCTTTTGACGTCTAAAATTAGAGACCTTGTATTGTGCAACTCAAAAGGTTATCGTGTTCTATGTGTACATTGACAAAATGAAAGTTTAACTATATTTAATAACCATTACAAAATTATAATAAACTAAATGACCTAATTTACAATTGCATTGACTAAAGAGACTAAAGAGTCACTTGTCGAGTTATATGATAGGGAAGGTCAGCGTTAAGGTAATGAGTCATTCAATTTGTCAACTAAACTATATTGTTGTATATATAGTTTGTAACATGTCACTTAATCGGATCTAAATTTAGATAAATGTGATAAATGAAATCAATTGTCATAAGATTTAAAAGTACATATATTATGTTTTATTATACTTTAATGAAAAAATAAAACGTATAGAAATGTCATCTCGGTCTGATTTCTGAATGTTTGCATGTGTCCATGGCCCCCGACACGATTAAATCAAAATCTTATGTAGAATATTTATATTTTTATAAGTATACCTAACGATCAGGCAGACGGGCTACCTGATGGAAAGTAGTCACCGTTGCCTATGGACATTTGCAGCACCAGAAAAGTCGCCAATGCATCGCAGGCTTTGAAGGGGAGCTCTTTACAGCTTTTTTGAAAAACCCCATATCATATATTTAATTTAGTGTAGTTTATTATAATTATATGGATTTTGTCATCAATCCATTGCTCTGTTACTACTGGGCGCCTGATCCGGTCTCAGAGTAAGGGAGTTTTAAGTCAAAGTTAAGTGCGGATTGAAAGACTTCACACACCTTTGGTTACTTTCTATATATTTCCAAAAATATAAGAAAACCTAATTAATATTTCCTCGCAATACTTTGCTTCAGCGTTTAAGCAAATGACAACTAATTTCTAAGCCCAGATACTTTTAAAAATAAGAGATAGGCCTTTTTTCGAAATAATAATTCGCGTACGAAATTTAAAAGCTCACTTATACACAACCAATTTAAAATTCGCAATAGAGAATGGCAAAAAGCATCACAATAGATCCACGATCAGCCGTAATCGGATACGTCGTTTTTACATAACGTACAGTTTGCGACATGGTAATTGTTGTTGCTTTATGTGGGAAATGGTGCTTCCCGTATTAGTTTAGAGAACTGAAGCTGGTTTACGTCATGTCTGAATAATTATCTAATAAAACTAGCTTATCCCTTTGTTTAAGGTTTATGCGGACAGATTTTGTTGAGGAATAAAATTATATGCAATTCTGGATGGTAAAGTAGTTACAGCCGCCCATGAATTGATTACAGTCCTTAAAAAGGTCCTTTTAAAGGTGGTAGAACTCCATGTAATTCGACTCCGATGGCACCACCGCCACATCTATATCTGCTTTAAAACTGCAATGTTAAGCACTTCTGTGTTCTGGTATCAAGCTCAATCCTCACGGGTAGCAACGCGCCCGTAGCCGACCTCAGGTAGGACTGTGATCTTATCTGGGGTTGACTACAGATGTCCATGGGCGACAGTGGCCACTCACCATCAGGTGGACTGCATGCTCGTTTGCTATTTCCATCATATAAAAACAAGGAAACGGGTATGGCGGTCACTTGGCAGTGGGTGGCCCCATGGGGGATGTGCGATGTGTAAGAATATGGACTCTTACACATCTTATCACAAATCACACATATTATCTGTGTACAGATAAGATTTGAGTGCAATTTAAGGTCGACCACATACGCGATATTATTCCTGAGGACCAAGGTGAAGTGCTTAACTCCGCTGTTTATAGGCCAAAAAAGGTATGGCGGTGGTGCCTCCGCAGTCGCACCCCAAAAGATTTATATTTTAACATCATTTTGTCAATTATTGCTTACTAACTTTAGCCCGCAGCTTCGCACGCATTAAATTATATAAAAACTTTATTCTTGAATCACTCTATCTATTAAAAAAATACCGCATCAAAATCCGTTGGCTAGTTTTAAAGATCTAAGCATACATAGGGACAGACAGCGGAAAATGACTTTGTGTTATACATACTATGTATGCACCTATATCAACAATAATACTTTATCACGTTAATTCTCATTACAATCCTTCAAAACATTACCCGTGTGTTAACGCCCTTACAAATCCACTTTTGAGAATTCTAAACAGAATTTTAAGTCCACGCCGCTGTGTGTCGAAACAGATATGCGAGTTGTACTTGCGAATAAAAGTTTTATATCTTGCGAATTGTACATTTTTGTGGAAAAGGAATATGGATTTTAAAGGAAACGTAATGTGTAATAAGCTTTAACTTTGGGGAAAACTTTGCAATGTTTATATTGGTTTAATCCTCAGGGGTAGGTTAGGTTAGGATATACGTCAGTCGTCATTGATGTTAAGGGTGTGTCAGTTTAAGTATGATATTTGGATTTGTACTTTTTTTCATATGTATTGACTATCAGGTAGAGGTTTGAGCTTTTTAAAAATAATTATCGCATTTTTTAAAGATGAAGAAATATAATATCACGAGAAAACTATTTACTACAAGATTTATACCAAGTTAAATTTAAGGAGTGAAATACATAATATTATACACTTTTACTCTGTAATGAAGAATAATTATATTTTATATATCAAAATTAATATTCATAGAAATAGGTACGGCGGTATTATTCCTCGATATTTTATGTAGAATCGGTACGAGTTCTATCTACTAGCTAAATATACACCAAACAAAGAGCAACCACCGGTTTCCTGTGACCGACAAACCATCCGATCCGTGAGCGATCCACTGGATTGTGTAAGCCATGCGCCGGATCGGAAGAATGCCGATTAGACACGAACCAATGGCGTGTGCTTATCCTGACCGAGTTTTTATGGAACTGAATACATTGTTTTATATATAGATGAACTGTCAGTACGTCTCAGCGGTTGACTCTCTTATTTCTTTAATATTTTCCAAATAAAATATGTTATACTTCTTTAGTACATACTAGTTTTTGCCCGCGGCTTCGCACGCGTTATATTATATATATAAATATAAACCTTCCTCTTCAATCACTCTATCTATTAAAAAAATCGCATCAAAATGCGTTACGTAGTTTTAAAGATTTAAACATACATAGGGATATAGGGACAGAAAAAGCGGCTTTGTTTTATACTATGTAGTGATGCTATGAGCATATTAAATATATTTACCAAGTATCTATAGGAAATGTCGCGCAGATAGACATGACTAAAGTTATGAAGACCTAATTTATGTCGTAGACAAATTATGATATAATACTTAATACATAAAACAATCATGACTGCGCCAATCTGTGTGCCAAGACTTAACAAAACAACTCCATATAAATACTTTCGTACTAACAACGAAATAGACGTTATGTATTATAATTATTATTATTTGTGTCAACATAATTAATATATTATTATAATCATTTATTGTAGTACTTTGTAGACTAGCACACATTGTTTGTTTGGTACCTATACTTTTTTATTTATTTTTTTGGCCTCGAAGGGGAAACCTTTACAAGGTACTCGACGCCTTGGGAGCGACGTCGGGTTATGTGGGATTTTTACCGCCACTAAAACCGGTGGACGTCCTCTGCGCTCGATAGTGAGAACTCCAGGAACTCCATTGCGATACCCCTTTCGGGCTCTCTGATCCGGTGAGCATTGGCTCAAACCACATGAGCTAGTGTTTATGACGATATGCGGTCGCTGTCTGGACGGTTGGAGCTCCCACTCTAGCCGCCCGCAACTCCGGAAGCCCCCTTTTAGTCGCCTCTTACGACAGGCATACCGTAGCCCTATTCTGGTCCCGGGACTACAGGGACAGCATGTAGTGCACCTAATGATAATTGATCACTGCCTTCTACGGACATCTGAAATCAACTCTATATAGAACACGTTTTCTACCTAAACCAGCTCATAGTTGCATTGCAAGTACTAAAGTCACCTAATCACATCATTACATAGTATAAAACAAAATCCTTTTCCGCTGTCTATCCCTATGCATGCTTAGATCTTTAAAACTACACAATCGATTTTGATGCGTTTTTCTAATATATTGAGTGATTCAAAAGGAAGTTTTA
This sequence comes from Urbanus proteus proteus, assembly GCA_018251915.1. Taxonomy (NCBI): domain Eukaryota; kingdom Metazoa; phylum Arthropoda; class Insecta; order Lepidoptera; family Hesperiidae; genus Urbanus; species Urbanus proteus. Next base: position 11,524 of record DWPV01004495.1, read on the forward strand.
TATGTATAACATGCATTTTATGTAAAGTATTGAATCGTGCAAAGCCGCGTGCTAAAGTTAGTGTATTATGTAAGTTAGGACATTCTACCTTCCTTCCACAAAATCTATGGCGGTGATACCACTCCAGTAAAACCTCCTTTAAAAATATCTCCTGTATTTTAAAATACACACAGATTTCAATTTAATTTCTTTGTCACTTTTTACCATACCATAAAAAGACTGTTTCGAATTTATTGCCGTGTCACCCGTGTATTTTAAAAGGTTTGGTATATTTCGAGTTATTCCCGGCGTGTTCCGTACAATCGCATGGTTTTGCAATCAGTGTGAACTATGGGTACGGTACATAAAAATCAATTTGTTTGTCGTTTATTCAACGATCACTACGCATATCGACGTAAAGAACAGCGAGTTTACGAGTATGTCTGTTCTGTGTTATTCATGTTTTTTTATCTAGTAGAAAAGTGTTGCGTTAAAAATAATTTACTTTGGAAAGTTACTTAATTTTTGAACTTGAAGCGTAGATCAATCAACTAAAACCAAATGAGTGATCACGAAAATTTTATTTTCAGAAAATGGTACCACAAAATACCGCTTAAAGTTATAAATCCACAATAGAATTTTCTCCTACGTCATGCGTACAATGGTCACACAAAGACGAATATAAAACCAATCTTAACCAGATCAGAAATCTAAATTCATCAATGAGATCTGTCTGACCTGGAAACCCTGTCTGACCGAACCCGGAATAAGTTTATTGAGTATCGAAGCGCTACGCCACGTTGGTCATCAAAGGTGTTCAAGACAGACCTCATAATTAAGCCTGAACACATACCTACAATCTTATCTTCTATATTTTTATCAACCTTCTCAAAATTCAACCTTCACCTCCGCATACAAAAGCCGCACCCACGCAATATTAAAAAAACTTGAAGTAAAGCGTATATCGGCAAATCCCCATATTAGAAGATATAGCATTCTATAAGCCGATATTCGCAGTATTTCGGGCCCTTAGTGGTAAAAATGTTGGGCGCGCTGCTTCTTAGGCCATTCAATTTGTCGTAGCGAAGAAAGACCCTTCTCAATACGTAATTGACACCGGCTTATCGTCGAAGTAAAATCCACAATTTGTTCTCATTTCTCTAAATAGCAAACCGCTATTTTCACTCCATTGTCGCGAGGAATTAAGTTAGTAAGTCCACTGGAGTACAAACTACAAAAAACATAAATACGACTTACACTAATCCTGTTTAATGCCTCTCTTCAGTTTCTTAAAACAGCTTTCGCTTTTTCCAATACTAAGATAAGTAAGACAATACGGTATCCTACAATGTAGGTAACTACACGAAATATTGTAGCTATACTGAAACAAGAAAATTAACATTTATAATTATAATGTGTAAATCTAATGATTGTCTTTTATTTATAATAATTACAGTGTGTAAATATTGAGATATACTGAAATCAGAGATAGTTCTATATTAAGAAGATAATTTCTTATTGCCATTTTCCTTTCTTACTTAACCTGTCTCATTACTTACGTAACCAACCCTTAGATGCCTTTCCCTTAAATTGAAAATAAAGTCGTTCGATTCTAGGCCAGGAAAACAGATTTTTGAAAAATCTGACTATGAAGAAGTTATTGTCAAAATCGGCATCTTATCTCCTTTCAGCATTTATCGATTTTCCGTATAGTTTTGGATTTATCTACGCACTTAAAAATTACTCTGTATGTATATATGATTATGCCTCAGATAAATAAAATAGGTGATTACTCACCGCCTTGTATTTGAGTGAAACCAAAAAAATCACGCTATTTTTGAAAAATCTGACTATGAAGAAGTTATTGTCAAAATCGGCATCTTATATCCTTTCAGCATTTATCGATTTTCCGTATAGTTTTGGATTTATCTACGCACTTAAAAATTACTGTGCATGTATATGATTATGCCTCAGATAAATAAAATAGGTAGATTACTCACCGCCTTGTATTTGAGTGAAGCCAAAAAAATCACGCTACTTTCATG
>DWPV01004496.1:0-13546 GCA_018251915.1 Urbanus proteus proteus
AGATAAACGGAACTAGTTATTAATTAAAATTTGTCTCTGTAATTTATCTCTTTTTGTAATATAGAAGTAGAGGAAGCCTATAAATAGATTACAGCTGAAGGTAAGAGGTGTCACTGCCGCCCAAAGACGAAATCGACGAAAATCGACTCCAGATAGGATTAGACTCGTACCTGAGGTCGGCGACAGATGAATTACTACTTTTAGGGACCAAGTTTGATTGCCATTTAACGATATGGATACCAGCGCTTGAAACATGCCTTGGTTTTATCATTATATGTCACGTTGTCCTTTGATGATTATGTATTTGGGTACCTAAGTATCATACATCAATACGTAATAATAAACAACTAAAAATGGCTCTCAAACTACAAGGGCTCTACCTGCAAAATAGTATGTATTTTTGGTAATTTTGTGATTCTATACTTTCGTTACATTTATTTATATTGTAAGTGTAATGTAATGTTTGCTGTTTATGTTGTTATATTTTGAATTCGAAACAATTTGTTTTTAAGTTTTTGGCAATTTGACTATAGACCGATGTTGTAACCGACACGATGCGGTAACTAGGGCACACCATAAGCCTTTAATGTGTTTTGATTTTTCCGCCATTTACACCGAAGTCATAATAAATTCAGATTTAAATTGTAAAAGACTTTACAACGCCCGCTACTTTCGCTGAAACTTCCGTCGTTGAAAACCCCAACGCATATTAATTAGTTTATTAAAATATTGAAGAATAGAAAATATTAAGATTAGTGTGTAATTTCGAAATATCAGATCTGAGTTTCGTAAACTGGCAGGAACAGTGTGGAATTTAAGAATTAATTTCTCAATAATTGATAAGCGAGTACATTAAGAACTAGAACTCTCTTTAGAATTCCAATACAAAGTATTTTTTACTGAAGTGGATACTCCTACTGCATAGCTAACCAGTGAGTGTAATTGACAATACATTGCGATATTGATAACACGCATTGTAATAGAAATCTGCACTCAGTACTCAGATTTATCAGTGAGGATAAAAGGCACCACTTTAAATATATCAGTCAATAAATGTTTCAATGCTATGCTCTTGGGAACATCAAGGATTTGAGGTTTTTCATATTATTACGGAAGTATGTAATATTTGATAGTACGAAGGTCATCGATTCTAGTATCGATCATAAACCTGGACTCCTTCAGGACCTGAAAAAGACTTAAATCCTATCTAGAATTGAACACCTGTTGATGTCCATATTGTCCATAGTATTAAAAAAAAAGGATTTAGGGGATTACAAAGCATCAGGAACATTTTAGCTTTAAATTTTGACTATTTATCCTTTTATTCGATTCAGGTATGAAAAGCAAAGGTTCAACTATATTTTATTATCTTCTTATAGAGTTTTTACTACATACTCGTTTGCAATTTGCAAATTATATAGTAGTTTTTCAATCTAAATGCTCGTTGCGGTGTGTAAAGCGGTCAAGCTAATCTTAAACTTATATGGAAGCCATAAACAAAACACTGGCGCCGGCTGCGAGAAAAATCCAGCAGCACTTTTTAATTCCAGATAGGAATTAGGTGGGAGGTCAGTGTAGGAACGGGGAACTTATTAGGTTTTTACGGCATAGAATTTCACAAACGATTTTACGACATTGCCACGGTAATCTAAAGAATGCTTAAACTACGAAAGTAACATATTTTACTATGCTTACAAAAATATTTTATACTGCTGTTGGTTTGACATAAAAGCGATAACAAAACGAATTCAGGTAAAGCATCTGTGATCGTGTCTACTTATGTCATCAATCCTATAAATATGTAAGTGTATGAGTAACCATCTCGTGTCAGATGATCTACTCGTTAGATAACCGTATCACTTACATGGAATACATCATTTAATTACCGTTTAAGTTTTATTAAATGAAACTGGTAATTTACCTTTTCTTAAAATGTCAGACGTAATTGACATACTTTTCTAAAGTAAAATAATATACCATTTAAGTTTAAAAAATAATAACGTTGCATGCTTAAATATTCCCATACAACTCACGCAAGCAAATAGCTAAATGGTATGGTTTATTTCATGGAAACTTCCAGTTTTTACTACTGTTACGTGGATATGAATATGCAAATTGAAAAACATATGTAGCTACATAAATTTTGAGCTTTTGTTACCAGCTTATTTATTGATTTTCTTACGTGAGTTACATAACGACAGATGAAATTGCATTGTAATACAAGGTTTTGTATCCATGGAGGATGTTTTCAAGGTAAATATAAGTCTTCCAACAAGGTTAAGACTCTGTTATCCAATTTCCAACCACCAAATCCACGCTTTAACGTATCCTACGGTTCACGAAATTATGAATAAGCTTTGCCCAATTGCTGATCTATCCATGTTTTGACCAGGCTCGACATTACTTAACTTCATCATCAATCAGACGATAAGATCAATAAGTCGCGGCGTTGCGTGCAATTTTAGACTAATTTTCTTACGCCTATACATAAAAATACAATTCATTTATTTATGATAGCTAGAAAAGATCAGTGATAGTAAATAATGTTTTTATTGAGCAAGTATTTAACGCTGTCAACGCTATTATGATAGATCACGCGTTAAAACAATTTTTCAAGGCACCGTTTACCAGTTGACCAATTAGTACTTGGCCAACACGATGGACTATGATGACTATGGACCTAGACCTCTTAACAGTGGAGACCCTTGCCCAGTACTGGGAGCAGGGCTGGCCTTAGTTATCTAAGCGCTCGGGCAAGTCTCTCATTGGGCGCCCCGAGCAAATAAGACATTTGTGCGCCCGGACGAGTTACACTTTTGGCGCCCTTAAAAGCCCATAAAGTGGAAGATATTCTGAGGGTGGTAGAACTCTATGAAATTCGACTCCGGCGGCATCACCGCCACACCTATTTTTGGCTTATAACAACAGTATTAAGCACTGCTGTGTTCTGGTCTGAAAGGTGTGGTTAGGGAGGTATATTTATCCGAGGCGTTCCAGCTCTGTCCTCAGCCGGCACTGATTAGGACAGTAGTGAATGGAGTAGCAAATAGTAGTAATAGAAAATAATGTTTTTTTACAGAGTAGCTATTTAACGATGTCAACGTAATTATGACAGATCACGCGTTAAAATCATTAAGATTTGTAAGGCGATGACTGTTAGTGGGCGGTCCACAGTTCCTGACCTAACTAATTGCGACATTGTCTAATGTCATTTGTAACAATACTATAATTTATATTGCTAGACTGTTGCTATATATCTTTTTAACACTCTGAAACTAAGGTTGTTGAATGTAGAGTTTATAAGTCGCTAATTGAAACGAATTGAAAAAAAAACAAAACTAAAATATTTTGATTCAGAGACTTCACTTAAGATTTTTATGTAGATTTATTTTTTGACATCTGAAGGTTAGTGTAGGTTGTGAATGTCTTATTATGTGATATCAAGGGGTTATATACCTATGTTAAGATAAGTTTGGCCACCCAACGTGCGCATTGAGCCGATATAATTATTTTACATTTGATCAATACGTAATTTGTCAACACAATCAATGTTTAACTGTTTTATTATCATATTTGTATTATAGTATCATTTTCACTTCTGAGTATAATACACAATAAGTAATATTATAGAAATTAAGTGTAAAAATATAATATAAATATGTTATGGGCACAAAAAATACACAATTTTGACTTTTTTATGCCCAATATTCGACAAGTCGAGCAATGATAGCCTAATGGTTGAAACTTGGTCTCTCAATCGCGAGGTCCGAAGTTCAAATCCCATGCACCTCGGATTTATGTGCGTATTAGAGATTAATTATCACTTCCTTTAACGGCGAAGGAAAACATCGTGAGGAAACCTGCACACCAAGAGTTCCTAAAAAGTTCTCAAAGGTATGTGGAGTCTACCAATACGCAATTGGCCAGCGGGGTGGACTAAGGCCTAAGTCCCTCTTACTATGAGGGGAGACCCGTGCCCAGCAGTAGGACGTTAATGTGACGACGATTTCGACAAGTGGCGATAATATTACTCTTAAAATCATATATTCAAGTATTAAAATTGACTTACCGTGTCCGCATCACTTTCTTCAGTGGCGATAGCAACTCCGCCTTCCAGATGTTGTTCACCGTTATCTATTTCTCGTTCTAGTTCCAATGCTTCCAGCTCCAGCTGTGGAGAAGACTGGAGTTCCTCGATCCCTGGAGAGGAATGTTCTAGGCTCGATTGTAACGAGTGGTGAGCCGGCATCTTCACTATCAATGGTCGAAACTTCTGAGATGCATAGCCTGGAATATTATGTATAATGTTTCATGTTGTTATATGCTTATTAATCATCATCACCAAGACCAACGCCTATGCAAAGCACTGAGGATGTTTTTCCAGGAAAAAGAGTTCTGTTTGCAAACTGCCAAGTTTATTAATTGGGGTCTAGCCAAGTTTCACATGTGTATAAAATCTGTATGATACACACCTACTCAAAACATACCTATTACTTTTAATCATGTTGTTTCACTATAGTGCAACAAATAATTAACTTAAAAAAACGTGTTTTCAAAAACAAGGTTATGAAATGCAGAATTTTGCAAATAATGATATTATAAATATTTGCAAATTGTGTTTACGCAATAGTAAATGAACATAACTTAAATGCACTTCAAATCATCGATTTAATCGCAAGTTAACACGTATTATGTTTAGGTTTAAAGACAGGCGTTTCAAATCCGACATTGATTACCTATTATTCTAATGATGAAGAAATAAGAGATGTTAAACATTCATGTAACACCATGCCCTTGAGAAAAGGTGCCTTGTTCGTGGTAAGTATGCTAATTACGAGTAATCTGCTATTTGTGTAGGTTTGTACATAAATAAGTTCGAACTGTAAAATAAAAATAACCTTGTATAAAAATTAAATTTTGATATGTACTTTCGCAAGTTAGGTCGATCGGTTTTAGTAGTTACTTACATGATGTGTGACCTTTACATATCTTTACAAATAAATAAAATTATGGTCTGTTTGTGATCTCAAAGTAACGACTTTTTATTTAATGCATACGAAAATATAGACGATACCTACCCAACCTACCTAACCAATAACCAATTAAAAATTTGTTTGTCGGTCTGTTTGACTGAGGTAATCTTCTAAACGGCTGAGCCGATTTTGACGGGACTTTCACTGGAAGACAGCTGAAGGTTTAATTATTTAGAAAAACATTAGCGCGCGCTTCTCGCGTCGCGGGAGAGTGGGATTTCAGTTATGTTTAAACATGTATTCCTTTTTACTTTTTAAACGCGGGTGAAACCGCGAGGATCAGCTAGTATTGTATATGATAAGTGCATTTCATAAGAACAAATGGCTATGAAAATAGGTACTTAAAGCGTATTACAGATACGAGATTATCAGACTTGACACGCAAGTTAAAATCCTTCGGACTAGTGAGTCGCTTATCTATTCCTTAAGTAAAATATGTATAATCAACGTAAGGAATTAAATATCAAATAACAATCAGAAAGCGAAAATGTATGCGTTTTACTCACCTTTTTCCTCTTTCTCCTTTTGCATCTTTCTCATGGCGTCTCTAGCGCTTTGTAAAGTTTGTGTAGTACCAGATGATATTGGTTTAATTATAACTCGTTGAATTCCGCTGCCGGGGAGCAGAGCCGTTACTACTCTTTTTGGTTCATCCTTTTCAGGACTCCTTCTGAACGAACCAAATACTGTTTCTTCTTGATCAGCATCAATATCAATAAAACATTCTTCGAATTGTTCAAAATTCTCGAGATCAGAATCAAGCTCGCTTCTAGATCCATGTGTTTTGGGTCTGTAGAAGGAATCGGAATTTCTTCTGTAGCTCATCTGTTTTGAATCGGGGGATGAAAAGCTTCGCATAACGTAAGCTTTGGGTTGGCTCGCTTGCATTGCATCTGGATCGCTTTGAGATGCTGGCGAAGAATAGCTTCGTGGTAGCTGCGATCTCATTCCTTGCATCTTGCGTTGTTGATGCTGACTCGTCCTTATCGCTATCAAGCTGCGGCCTCTCCCGGCGCCTTGCGGTAGCGCTGGGTCTTTACGACGCATGATACGGAGAACTCCTAGATCAATCGGACGTGTGGAACTCTTTGGATCCTGTGACCAACTGCAACCGGGATTCCGTCTAGATATCGCATGTAACTTCACTGTGCCTTATGCGTGTCCAGTTCTAGCTTCTCGAATTTCCATATCGGATAACAAGGCCGAGTGTGGCGAGATAGTATATCATACGATAAGCAACAGTGAGCACGATGATGTACTGATATTGCTGGATCCTATAAATTAACTAAGCATTGCATTTATTAATTTTTAACCCACGCAGAATGATAAAATCCGTAACGTAATCGGCTTTATACATTTTGCTGATATTTGATCATGATACTATGAATATTCATTTTCCACGGCACTTGACTATTGTTTACACATAGTTGTTCGTACTGTTCTGGCTTTAAGCAAACACTTTAAACACTTTAAACATTTCCTTCACTCGCGTTGAGCCACTGCGAAATGTGAGATGATTTCAAAAGCACAGGTGGTTCGTTAAAGTTTACGTAAGTTGAAGAGATCCAGTGACTTATAGCGCGTACGTCTACTTACTACGTATGCTCGATTAAACAATATGTCAGAGCTTACGCTACGGCATACGAAGAAGCTGCGTAGGCTTAACCACCTCGTAGGTGGACAACTTTCTCTTTTAGGTGCCTTGACGGCTATAATTCAAAGTCATTAAAAATTAAACAACTACAATACAGTTGTAGGTCAGAGAACCGTGTGATTTCGGAACTGATTTATGGTTCAGTAATTTTCTCGCTGATATTCCGAAATCATCCGAAGCTTGATTGCATTGGCTTGTGAACGAAATATTCTCGTTAAAGAAGGACGCTACTATTTATTACGAGGGGTATCTAATTTCGGATTATAATTCATAACTGACCTTAATTTTTTAAAATTAATTATAATTAGTTTAGTTTATATTACTTCTAAGTCATCATTTTTTTCGATCCATCAACCTTTTGAGGTCCACGGTTGGACAGAAACCTCCCTGATTGGAAGTGCCCATCTTCTGGATTTTATCTTTAATTCGCCTTCTACGACGTCTACGGGAAGTGGGGGTGTGGTGCTATTCAAGACTAATATCACATGTACATGTACATTGTACATTTTTTGTATTTAATTTATATTTTACAAAGGAGCACGCAATCCACCTAAATGTAAATGATTTTTGCCCCTTGTGGACACCTAAAATTATCACCAGATAAGTTTAGAAAGGTGAACCATAGAAGTGCTACTTATGTTAAGTATGTCTTCCTTACTACACGTAGTTCCTTTGCATTGTGTCTTTTTTTAATTCTCTATGACCTGCTTATCAATTAACGAGTACATAGCAAATGCACATCTGCAAACTTTGTAAAACTCTTATAAGCGGATGATTTGTATAGTAATTAGCTCAAAGCTGAGATAAAACTAGTGCGACTATTTTTCAATACAACAATGCCACTAATATCCATGTCACTAGTAGGTATTCTGATATCAAACGATGCGACATCGTGGTGGAATATGGCTCCATAAGTACATATACGTATACTATTCCATAAGCAATATAGTATACGTTGGAAGCAGCGAATGGAAAAAGTCGAGCAAAACAACATTAGGTAACTTTGTTATATTTAATTTTACGATTCTTCTTTAAATAAGTTAAAATATAAATAGGTACTCAAGTTAGTTGCTACATGACTGTGTGACTGTATGGAAATTTAATACAGGTGCTTACTAGAGTGACAAGAATATTATTAATACCTACATTCTAGAAAATATAATCCTAGTTAATTATGCTAAAAATATATTTAAACACGAGCTCGGCATTACAAGTGATGTTAGATGACTCACAATTTATTTATAAAATGGTGATGCCTATGTTTTATCTACTCACATAGTACTATGTTATGTTTTTCTCCTAGAAGTTCTACATCATTCATTATATATCTATGTATGTATGTACATGTAAAAATATTTACATTTAAAGATATATTAAATCTATTATATTAACATTTGAATTTTATAATATACAAAATTTAAGGTGGCAGAGCCCTTTCTGTTTCGAATCCGGAGGCACCGACTGTTATAAGTCAGACATAGCCTTCCTATTCCTAGGAACATACCATTCCTACATAGGAAGACGATGTCTGACTTATAAGGGTATTAAGCGGTGTTAAACACTATTGTGTTCTCATCTGTAGAGTGTGATAATGAAGACATACTTATTAAACGTATTCTAATTTGGGTTACAACACATCTATGATCAACCTTAGGTAATACTAATCCGGAGTTGATTACAGAGGTCTATGGGAGGCAGTGGTCACATCATTTGGATTGCATGCTCATTAGCGACTTCCATATCATTAAAAAACTTGAAGTCTAGCGGCAATAATACTCTTAGATTTTTAAAGATTAACTTAAAGCTTAGCGGAAATCACAAAATGTAGTTTTGTTTTTATATTTACTGTGCTGGGTACTTATCTCTATGCACAACTGCAGGTGTCAACAACATCCTGAATCCCTTCGCGATGTCCATGCGACCAACATAACGTGCCCTGTGATATCTAAGAAAAGCTACTAACATTGGCAGTGCCAACGTGGTATTCCACCACTAGACATAACACACTGTTAGTAGTGTTATTGTTATAATCAATAGAGTCATTATTATCATAATCATGAGATAAGCAAATAGGTACTCATATATACCACATAGCATGCAAAATAATTCGACTATGTCATGTGGAGTAAACAAGCACTAAAGTCAACCATATCACTTCCTCTACCTACTTAAGAATGCTTTCTATTCGCAAAATAATATTGTGGAGAACTCAGAAAACCATAGTAATAAAGAAAAATGTAGAACATGTCACATACAGGTGAATTTATTTATGTTTCTAAGTTATTTAATCTTAATATTAAAAATTGCAATAATAAATGATGTTATTTATTTTTCTAATAAGACACTTACCACTAGTAAGAAACGTGCGATACTACAAGTAATTAACTAAATGATTCACGTCTATACTGTCATCGTTATCTGTTTTAGATTTCTATCAAAGCATGTTGTTATTAAATGATAACAGCCTTCAAGATCTATATCAAAAGTATTGATATAGGCATAACAGGTTTTTGAACTTTTCAGTCTGGTAATTTTTTAAAAGAAACTTATCAACTGATAACAACAATGACAAATAAGAACACAGTAAAACCCGTTCAATACCATAAATCTGATTTCGTATTTTCCTCAAAATAAATCATTCAATCAACAAGCATTCACTCAACAATCATGCAATCAATATTTAATACAGACTGTACAATATTTTCTCAAAAAAAATGTGATCAATTGATAATATTAAAAGATTGACTTAAGTGGGGTTTCCATATAATACATCATTTTACGTCGGTCACTCTTATGTTATCTGGCACAAATAGAAATCAAAAAAATCTTAAGTGTTGATGATGATGTTGATGGAGAGGTGCCGATTACTATTTTATCAAACTATGGGAGCACTCATACTCACTCATATGTTCTCATGGGAGTAAATCCAAATTTCTTAAGTTAATAAGCTTGTATTTGATTGTTATTTAATAACGTACCCAATAAAAATGTACTACTAGGTACTATTAAGTAGAAAATTCTGGGGAATAATTAACTTTATCCTTTGGCCGTACGCTACAAAGCCAAACTTCTAAAATGTAGACATTGTAGACTGTATGTCTGGAATGTATGAGAAGAATTTAGACTGATTTTTAGATATTTTATGTTAAAATGTACATAAATGTCAATAAATTCAAAAGTATAATGTTAATTCAAAATTCAAAATTCAAAAGTTAATGTTTAATAGTTGGGTAGGTATACCTACCTATGATTGTCCCTGTAGTTCCGGGACCAGAATAGGGCTATGGTATCCCCTGCCTGTCGTAAGAGGCGACTAAAAGGGGGCTCCGGGGTCGCCGGCGGCTAGAATGGGAACTCTAACCGTCCGTCCAGCGGCCCCAGGAAGGACAGCGGTATGTGTGGTCGCGTACCGCTGTGTACCTGACGGTGCGGCGAGTGCAGCGCTCGCCCGAGTTGAGCCCGATGGGGCAACGCGCTGAGGACTCCGGATGGTATTCCTTGCTGACACCACGGAGTCCTCTTCGCAGCGCCGAGGACGGCCACCGGGGGGGTTTTAGTGCGGTAAAAATCCCACATAACCCGACGTCGCTCCCGAGGCGTCGGTTTCCCCCTCGTAAATAAAAAAAAAGGTATACCTATGATTTTAATAAAGTCGTACTATATTAACGTTTCTATATTACTCTTATAAAGTAGCGTCATTTTCTTACCATAATTAAAAGCGACATAATTTTCTTTTCACAAAATTATAATAAGTATAATTTATATTGTTATAAGCGCCATCTATGTAACGTTCAAAGATATACTATGTTTGTCTAATGTGCAGTCATGAACAGTTAGTTGTTAGCAAATGTTTCACAGTTAGCATCTAGACTATTTAGTATAGTATACTGTCCCTAGATGTCGCTCAATTGGTTAAAAAGTACGCTAAATAAATCTCTACAAAACTGTCTGTTTTGATTTATAGATTATTTTTAATTGCGTTAATTAATCATATAAGCTGTTTTTTTTCTGTTTTAACAGTTTTATCACCCGCCTCAAATTTTCAACAAAGGTACTGGCAGGCATCGCCTCTAGTATATATATTAATTAATTAATTATTTATGTATAAAAGAAATGGTATTATACAGAATATATTATTATGCCAAAATAAAAATAAAATATTATGTTCGTATTTAAAAGAAGTTTATGGATATATTTTCTTGCATTATTTCAATATAATAAAAATATTTTTTTAACTTTAACAATCGGATTAAGACCGAAAAAAATATACTGCCCTTATATTTTAACTGGCCGTGTTCGTACGTGATACCTATTTAAAATTTAAAGAGAAATTAATTCTGGCGGGAAATGTGGCTGACGATGATCTTGTATTCAGAAGTACCAATCGTCATTGAAATGACTTAGATCAATTAAATTTAAATCTTTGCTTATATAATTTACTTTCATAAAGGTTGTTTTAAAATAACTACGGAATTTGAACAAGTGTCAAATTTTAAATTACAAATGTCAAAGAACCTAACAATTGTGAATACCGGCTTTTGGCACGACACAGGCCAGTGGCCACTGTAAATAAAAGACCGCACTGGTCGGTCACCCTAACCAGTTTCTCTTGTTGGGATACAGGGATACCCGGTCTTATCGACTTTAATTACGCCAAACTGCTAATGTGAACGTAATAAGTTGAATAACCGTATTTTACTGTTACTTAGTTCAACTTGTTTACGCTTATATGTAAGACAGTTCACCAATCATTACGTCTGGTGCAAGTCTCTTGTATTATTTTTAATTTTGAATCAATATTTAAAGTGATTTAACTTTCTTTTTTATATAACACCTGCCAATAAATTGAATAGTAAAGTAGTGAATAGGTTATTGTTAATGATGTATGTAGTAAAAGATATTTTGATTTTAAGTAGATCATAATAGTTCGAAGTTCACCTTCACTGTTCACCTTTGGTTGTAGTTTTGTACACTTTTTTTCTGTATTATTCTCTACATCGGGACGATGACGACGACGATAATACAACATTATTATACTGGACCGCGGTTTGATACCATTTAACGACTTATCTTCCCGACTATAGTGTTTATGTAATGTCGTTTGCAATCTTGCCTACCAGAGGACTTAGAAGAATGCAATCAAAATTCTGATATCCCTGTTAAACTTGTGAAGAATGAAAAGTTAAATAGTAACCACAGTTTAGGAAAAAATATTGATCTGTTTGAAGTTATACTTATGTTGCTAAATAAGTTAGGTATTCGTTACTTTTCTAATCTTTTTTTTTCAATGTAGAGCATAAACATTGACATTACCATGAAATACAATTATCTATCTCGAATCGATTGAATATCTTATTGTCCCGTATGTCATTAGAAAAATAAGGTAGCTACCTAATTATAATGCATTATTTGGTCTTCATAACTTTTAGGTAAGTGCGTTCTTCACGTCATCCTAAAACATTCGACACGCAACCTCCTTCCACCTAAGCACGGTTAGAAGAGTTGTACAAGCCAGTTGGTCGGCGCGCGCGCACCACGTTAAGTGTCGCTGTGGTCCGTTGCACTTGAGATTTCCATTGAGCACGCGGTAAGGCTTTTCACTTTCGTACGCTTACCTTACCTCACCTTTCCCTTTTGTTTAGTTATAAGCCTCTAAAACGATTGATATTAAAATGACTTTGAACTAGATACCCACTTTGTAATGCAGTGAGATTTTTTGGAATCACCACTTTTTCTCACCTAATAAGCCTTCACAACGAATTTAGTATTTATTCTGAAGTTTTTATGTGAGATGACTATTACTTTTCTTAATAAATTAATAAGTTAAAATGTATTTTGATATTTAATTACGTGCGTTAAATGTTATTACAATCAAGAGAAACTATAACGTTTCCGTTTTTTTAACTGTGGTCTCGAATTATGTTTAGGTTTTAAATTAAAGCATTGTAAAAGTGATGCAAAAAAACGAAGTTTTTTCTTGTCTTTACTAAGACTTTATTACAGACTTTATACAGTTATTTCGTTTAAATTGTTACATGCTCAATTGTATTATTACAAGTGCAATGTAGATAGGTACAGTTATTAATTCAAAACCAGTTATAAATCGAGTAATCATAGTTTATGTAATAATGCAACTAACTTGTATAACGATTAAACAGTTTTGCTTAAACGCTTAGATGAATCGAATATTTGTAAAGGATTTACAGTTTCTATATAACGAATCTCAATTAAAACTTGTGAATTTTGGGTCAATGTAATTATTTGCGAAATGTCTGTCTGATATTTAAATAAAATATAAAAAAGTGCATCAATGTGTACACGGTCAAGAAATTAAAATATTACAAAACAAAAATTGTTACAAAATGATTGGTACCTACATATGGTATCATATCCATAAATCAATATTAATTAAATATTTTTATCGTAACTTTTTCGCCATTAATGTCTATATACAATACTGGATGCCCCGTAAATGGTGGACCACCTTGCATCCACGTGTCTCTTTGCTCTTGAATTGTCTCCGTTTTAGAAGCATATTACAGTTTTCTCCAATCGTAATTCAACAACTTGTTATTAATCGCAAAGTAGAAATTTTCATTAAACCAATTCTATCACAAAAGTTCTAAAAGTTGTGGTGTAAAAATGTAGGTATGGATACCGAAGTGAACGAACATTTTTTGAAAAACTTGGGTGTTTTATAATCTTTGAAAAATGGTAATAACATACTTCATTTCAGTTCCTTTGTCTACTAAAAATGTGAATAAAACAAACTGGACTCGTTTTTCTTAAAGTTAAATTTCTTATTTTTGGCAATTCACTGCTCCAAAATTTAAAAAACTGTGTCATACAACATAAGTTG
>DWPV01004497.1:0-13542 GCA_018251915.1 Urbanus proteus proteus
AAAAAATATAAAAGGTTATTAAAAGAGGTTTATGCACAATTTTACACAGTACACAGTTTTAATACCAGAACGCTACACTATGTTAGTTTTTTAGACATCTTGTAATGTGTGTGGAAAATTTTACGATGATTGGTTAAGTACTTAAGGTGTCAAGGCGTTACGTTAATAAAGATATATTTTTTCAAATATGTCTGTTAGAAATTCATCAACGGCATAGATGGTGTGAAATAAATTTCCTACATATTTCAGATAAATAAATAATTGATGACATTATAATATTTTTCTTAGTAACTAAAGTGGCAAACGAGTGCGCAATCCACTTGTAAGTGGTCATTTCCGCCCATTGATATTTGTAATTAATCCCAAATAGGACTGAACTCCTACCTCTTATGGATGGAGATGAACTGTCTCAAAAAAGTGAATGTGCCTATAAGAGTGTGTAGCCTCTTAACCAGAACATATCAGTATTCAGTATCAAACATCGCTGATATACCTACATTTAACACCCGTTTTAATGTGAAACAGATCTTACGTTTCGGTGTAAGGTGTTTATATATTCACTTAAGTATGAGACACTTCAGAAGATTTTTTATAGTTTTGACGTAACAAACGAGTATGCATGCCGCCTGATGGTAAGTGGTCACTGCCGTAATTTTTATTGGACCTGGGTTGTAAATCTTGATCTAGATCACTTAGCTAGCCAGTTTCCTAACATATACCTAGCTCATTTTTCGTTAGATTTCTTAATTAAAACCTTCTACATCGGCAATTTTTGATTACACAATTCATTGAATCTTACATAATATACAGGGTGTTTGATGATTCGTGTCGGAGCCTTTAAGAGTAGCCGCAAACAGCAGACTTTTTATCGGCCGATTGTTGGGTCGTTCTCTAAATGAGTATGGAGAGAGAGGTATGCATATGCGCACATTACAGCGATTTAGTATCGACCTATAAATGCATACCTCTTAACCAACCAACCTGCATACCTCCAATTATCGGTAAATAAAAAGTCTGCAGTTTGCAAATACTCTAATAGGGTTAAATACAGCGATTACAGTAAATTTTATCGACAAATATATGTTATGTTTGTTTTCCAAACCATCATAAAATGGCAGCCATTTTTTTTGTTACAAATACGAACGTGTGTTCTAATTAAGGAATATCTACCAAAGTAAGAGTCCATGCTATGATGGTTAGAGAATAAATAAAAAACACATATATATTTGTCGATAACATTAATTGTATTCACCCCATTAAAGGCCCCGACACGAATCACCAAACATGTATTTTAACCCGTTTAATGCTCCGAAATACCCTGTATAGAAAAAATGTGAACCATCTGTGAATGAGGAAGAATATTGTAAGCCGGTGCCGTAACTCTACGCCGCTCACACTTGACGGGATCTGTCAATTTAATTAAACAGCTCCACGACGCGTCGGAACCGGCTCCGAGCTAACATTACTAAACTAATAACTTATAATTGACTCTATTGTACAGTCACATTATGTACATAGCTTAAAGCTCGGTCAAACCCAAAAGCGTTATGAAGATTCCTTTATCAAATCTTTCTATTTCTTTTATGCATTTAATTACGTAATACGTGGCAGATTAGTGCTTAGCGCGCATAGCCCTGCGGATTACGTAGATCTTAACTGATTCACAAAGTTAAGCAACGTCGGGCGCGGTCGGTAGATGGATGGGTGACCGCTAGTGGCAAAAATTTCATGCGCGTTTCCGTGCTTCGGAGGGCACGTTAAGCTGTCGGTTCCGGTTGTTATCACCAGATAACAGCCGTTAAACCTTGTCGGAGGCCTTCTCCACCAACACGCATTGGAGCAGCGAGATGGAGTTTGCTCCAAGCCTCAAAAAGGGTTGCAATACGGATTACTTTGAAATATAAGTAGTAAATATATTAACAAAGGTCACTGACCGATCTCTCTGATTTAGCATGCCAATACCGGCAACGTTGGATGACTAACATCTCTTCAAGTGAGATAATGATCTATGCGCCACCTGATCATGATCTTATGACCTCCGAATATACCATAGTGGTATATATCAACTAGTTTATTCTAAAGAGAAAAGTAGAATTTTTACCGTAATAAAAATCACTATCACAAAAAATAGAAAATATCACAATAATGAATTAAAATTTATTTATTTATGTATTTTATTGAAATATTTTAAATCGTGATATTGTCGTAATACATTATTGTATTAGAGTTGGCTTCTATTGTGTGGAAAATATCATAAAAATATGTTTTGTCTTTTTTTTTATCACAGAGTTGATTAAAGTAATCGTGATACCAATTTATCGCTTCGAATATTCTGTAAAAGATAAACACGTAACATAGATCCTATAGTTATTACAGTCGTAACTAAAAGAAAAAATCTTTTACGACTCACGAGATTACTTCGCGATGGTTATCTGAAACGTGATAGATAAACATTAATAATGAATAGTTATTCTTTAAATATAAAAGATAAATGGTTTGGTAGTTGATACAATCATGACATTAATATTCATCTCGAGAAAAAATGTTTTTAATGTTATATGGTCGAGCTCATCCTTTTAAATTAAAATAAGCATTAAGTATTTGTCTTGTCAATTGTCTGCGTGTGCTTTATAATGCAGTACTGGGTAGTATTATGTAGCTAGTATTATAGAAATTAACATTGAAACAATATTATATCGTAACGAGTAGTACGCCTGATAAAATTTCGGTTTTAATCGTTAATTGTGAAATTTATTTCACGGATAACAATTAATTTCATCGGTACATGCCCATTAAAAATCGGTTGATAAACAAAAGATAAAGTGGTACTCAAGTGTTATATAGGTACATGAAGACAAAACTAAAAAAACCTCTTAATACACACACTTAATAGGCATTTATTTGATAACAATTTTTATTATCGGGAGAACATTTAAAATACCGATTAAACTATATTTCCATGTGATTAAATATCCGGTATTTACACTCAACATGAAGTAATATGCCATAGGAAAGTAAATTTTTAATAAGCGCCCGATTTTTTAAATTTTTGAATCGATAACTAGAAAATATACTTGTAATAACAACCGAATGCAAATTACCTAGTAACTGTTTATTTTAGTCTTTTTAAATATTATGTGTATAGTAGGTACCTAATATTCAATTCTATTGAATTGAATACTGTACAAACATTTTTATACTATACGAGTAAGTTATCTGAAGTTCATATGTTATCAAAGAGATAAATACAGATGAAATCAGATTTTTGTTGTACCTATATTACAAGTAGTTATCGATAAAGAAATAATTGTAAGCACGCGTTAAATAATATTAATGTATCAATTCCGCGATAATATTGGTCAAAATCATAGTTGTCAAAAAAAAATTAAGCAAAAATTTAATTTAAATAAAAATAAAAATCTAATCTTAAGGTTAGGTTAGAGTGGCGACAGCTGAGTCGCTGACCATTTAAAGTTTAAATTTTCTTACATTAAAATGATTATTCCATAAAATATTATCGTCCAGGGTCAGAACGATGTCACATCTACAAGCAGACATCCCTTCCTGACTCCGCGCGGTACGTGCAGGCACGCGGTCAGCAACGGTTTTAATATAATATTAAATTTGATCCCCGTCACTTAGCATGCGCGCCGCGCAGGTGACTCGTGAACATCTTTGGAGTCACGTTCTCACCAAACTTGAGTTCTTGCTTATATATGTACTTATCTATACAAATAAATAAAATTTAGGAGTCTGTTTGTGATTTCTAAATAACGTTTTTTTACTGAATGCATATGAAAGTATACACGATACCTATAACTATATGCATTTTTTTGTCTGTCTGTTTGACTGAGGTAATCTTCTAAACGGCTCAACCGATTTTGATGGGACTTTCACTGGAAGATAGCTACTTTAATTTTGGAAAAAAATCATGAGCGCGCGCGCCACACGCTTGCGGCCGCCGTCGCGGGAGAGCGGGATGAAATTTATTTTTGAATATGTGTTCTTTTTTTTACTTTTTAAGTGCAGGTGAAACCGCGGGCGTCGTCTAGTATTATTATAAGAATTTAACTGTTTAAGTAAATTTTACTATGGCAGGTGTTAGGATGTTTGGTGGGAAATTTACTGTTTTATACCATTACAAAAAATGTGACCTCGAATAACACAACTAGTGAAATTCAATATCAAGCAACAGCAAAGTTCCAGCGAAATTTTCCATCGATTGCGGTTACGAATACCTACAAACACGGTGGTTAAACACCGACACATCGATTTGGGTTATCAATATTCTTGAAGTAAACTTGTAAGGTGTAATGGAAAGAAGAATACCTATAGCATGGATACAGGAATTCCTGTATTCGATATTAAATACTTTTCGATATGTCCTGTTTTTTCTTTGATATTTGTCGTGATGATTCAAAGATTCAAAGATTCGACAAATCGGAAACGCCTAAACCAATTTTCTCATAACCTGGATCATATTGGAATTTAAACTGTTACAGAAATTATAATATTTAAGTCTATTATTAAACGTAAGTCTGGCGGAAGCAGGTAGAGCCGAACGAAAACTTACATTCATTACGTCAAATCAAATAGCTTTCAAACATTTCTCGGCACACCTTGCTTTTATAGCAGACGGGTCACCTGACCTTTGGTCCCTTTGGTATAAACTGGTATTTCATTTCTATTACGTAATGACGTAACATATACCTATTCTTAATTAACATAACTATTTAAATATCAACGTGATTATAGGGTAGCAAGGCTGACTAAATTCCAGAGACCCACAGGATTGAACAACATAAACAGATACATATTAAAAATATATTAAAATTAACGTGTTAATGTACATTATTGTAATTTGTATCATTTTCCAGGAAAATTATTAAATCTTTGAAACAGCTCAGTAGTGGAACTCATTAGTATTATCAACGGTATTTATTATTATAAACGGTATCGATTTACAAGCAACTTATCTTATTTTAGTCTGTTTGATTGTGCCGCAGTAGCTTATTCAGGTTCTTGACTAAATTATTTAAGAACCGACACAAAAAATACGCAGCTCCGTAGTGCGAAATTATTAATATTAATAGATTTGCCTACGGACTCTATTAGCGTCATTAGACGCAACGGCACCATCGCCACACCTGTTTCTGACTTATAACAGCAGTGTCAAGCACTGCTGTATTCTGGTCGAAAGGGTGTAAGGGAGACATTTATCCGAGGCATTCCAGCTCAGAACTCAGTGGTAGCAACGCATCTGTGGCCAACCTTGATCTCACGTGGGGTTGATTACATATGTCCACGGGCGGCAGTGGCCACTTACCATCAGGTGGACTGCATACTCGTTTGTTACTTCGATCATATAAAAATAAACTTTTCTCAAGAATATTTCCACATCGATAACATATATGTATAGAGATCCTAACTGTAGTTCAATACACAACTTGTCTCAGGTCCAATTCGTGATGATATGTACATATGTAGAGCCCCTAACTGTAGTTTAACCAGCACGTGGCCCGCGCCACGTGTGCCGCTCGTAACCGTTTACCGACTTCTGAACTGCAGGTTATAGTTATGTTGGGATTTGGTTTATGGCAGATTTATGGGACTCTCTACAACTTGCATATTAACTGAATGTATGTTCATAAATATTTGTTATACGAAATCACACACTATCACTTAATTGGGCTGTTTCACCACACGAAAGCTTTTATGATTTGAAAAACATTAAGTACATAGTGCAGTAAAATTCTTTACAATTCGAGGAAATAGCCGTTTTGTACTTACATACATTAATAGGAAATTTGAAATATCTAAAATTAAAACCATTATAAACGACGAATAACAAAATGTATTTGAATTAAGTGTTGTAAACGAAAACAAAATAGAAATAAAATAAAGTTAATTTTATATTCAATTCAATATGTCCAGTAAGTAAATGTTGACCACTCAGACCGATCCAATAACATAAATACGTTCTTAAAGAAATATTATTGTTCAGAACGAGTCATGACAGAGGGCGTGCCCGCTGCGCCGCCTGTATCGTAACTAGATCGTAATGAAACTCCACGCGCGAAAACATTCTAATGCAAAGGTTCTCAAAGTACCCGTACCCGTTGGAGTACACCAGTTAATCAGAGAATGTTCTATGATATATTTTTTTTTTAAGTTTGAAATGGTTACGAATATGCGTTTCACTGTGGTTTGATTTGCCTATAAGTAAGTTAGCCAGTATCTAAATCTTTCCACCAAAACTAAACACTGCGTCACTTTAAAAATTGTACTGTAGAAGTTGAACTGTGACGTGTAAGATTTGTTTTGACTCAATCTGGGACTAGAATCAAATCCACTCATAAATAATCTATACAAATAAATAAAATTGAAGTGTCTGTTTGTGATTTCAAATTATATTTTTTTTACTCAATGCATATGAAAGTATACACGATACTGTCTGGCTGTCTGTTTGGCTGAGCTAATCTTCTAAACGGCTCGACCGATTTTAACGGGACTTTCTTTGGAAGATAGCTGGAAGTCTAAGACGTAACATAGGCTACTTTAATTTTTGAAAAATCCATTAGCGCGCGCTCCACGCGCATGCGCGCGCCGTCACGGGACAGCGGGATGACTTTCATGTTTAAATATGTATTCTTTTTGACTTTTTAAACGCGGGTGAAACCGCGGGGTTCAGCTAGTTATAAAATATAAAACACTAACACATAATATTATCTATTGTTCTATGTGACTGTATGTCCATCTATAGCCAATTAGCAAGGAGTTCGCAGTTCATTTGAAATCAAAAAGGGTTACGTCTTAAGATTGAGCAACTCTGTACTAACGAAACGGATTGATATAAAACGGTTAATAATCTCTTGGTTAAATCACACGTACTTTATGAGAGGCGGGAACTCATTACGTCGGTAGACGCCTCTTGTCTGAATTAGTTGAGATTTAACGTTTTGGTGAAATAAAAGTTTTTATGAACGTACCTTACATGTTTAATTGATTTTATGATGTGTTATGGCATGGTTATAGAACATAACTCTGGATTCATCATTCAGATGTCTATATTAAAAGCGTTTAGTGGTCCGACGACCCGTGTGGTGGAGCGGTTATTATACCCGTCAGACATCCACTACATGTCTTAGGTTTGATTCTTGGCCAGACATAAATCTGTATGATAAATTTAGATTCCTGTTCAGGGTCTGGGTGTTTATGTATACGTCTATATGTGTCCATGGCAACCACGACACGGAAGAGAGAAAATGGTGGTAGTCAGAACCCATATCAAATGGCACACAAAATACAACAAACATTTTTATAGTACACATTAGCATTATTAAGCTGCATATTCTATTTTTAAAAACTAAATTTAACCCCTACCTTCGAAACAATATCACTACATAAAAAAATAAATTTACAATTACATTAAATTCCCACATTGTTTACTCAATTCAAGATATCAAGAATTTCCTTAATTATTGTGTTCATAACGACTAGACGCCTTAATCACTGAGATCGGTATCTAAACTGCACTGTGGGCTCAAACATTTGTAATTGTGGCGGTCAGCGGCTCCGGTTGGCCGCTTCGGGGAACCCATGGAACCTGACATGACCTATGACAGAGGTCGATAAAAAACTTTAAACCAAATGACACAAAATTTTGTACATTTATATTTTTTGGGATTCCGTACCTAAAGGGTAAAAACGGAATCTTATAAGTAAACCTCCGCTGTCTGTTCGTCTGTCATAAGTCTATCTCTTAAAGCGTTATAAGAAGACACATGAAATTGTCACAAGATGTGTATTTCCATAGCAGCTAATTTACCTGCCACTAGGATTTCATTTGTTTTTATTGAACTTTACACTATTAAATGTCGGTGAGGACCTGTGATGAGGACAGACCTACACTAATAAGCAACTTAATTACAATATTGCTTTATTTCACAAACAAAACCCTTATACATCCTGACTTGATGTCGGTTTTAAACACCTATGTACATTAAGGAACAATCACCTCATTTCTTTACCTCGCAGTAAAAGTATGCCAACACATAAACTAGTCCAAGAAAGGGTATCGAGTAGGTACGAAGGTACGAAGCTGCAGTTTGCTAAATAGTGTTACCATATCTTAACATATCTACACGGTCTAAAATAACTTTTTTACTAGATTAGTGATGTTATCTAACACTTAGTGTAGTATGCCGTAGTAAATCGCTAATGGTTCTACCTACATAGTATAAAACAAAGTCGCTTTCCGCTGTCTGCCCCTATATATGCTTAGATCTTTAAAACTACGCAACGAATTCTGATGAGTTTTTTTAATAGATACAGTGATTCAAGAGGTTTATATAATTTTATAAAATAACATAGGTTTATAATAACATTCATTATATAGTACAGAAGCGTGCAAAGCCGCGAGCAAAAGCTAGTATATTATGAATGTATCGTCGGCATCCCTACATAAAGTTCGTCTAAATCTGATAAGATTCTTACCAACCAATAGATAATTTATTTTACAAAGGTGACAATAAATATCTGGACTTGCAATTTTAATCCAATAATCCCGATTAAATATAATAGAGATGTGGCAACACTAATCCTAAGTCAAACACCGAGATACAATTTCTATTGGAGTCCGACAAGGAATAGGACGACTAGATGCACTAATGAGATAGAGATAAAAGTTGTCATCAACTGATAACATGATAGACATAATAACGGTACACACAGAATACGTTACATAACTATATACAGTATATATTTTTAGTGTAATTGATTTGTTATTAAAGTTTCTCGATGATATTATATATATTTTTTTATTATAATTAACGGTAGAAATTATCAATAAGTGCGTACTATGAGATTAATTAGGCTATTAAATAGTGTCTATAATGATTTATCATAGGACATTAAATATAATGAAAAATATTTTTATGTCTCAACATAACATAATTTCATATCATTTAAAGCGCTTTATGGCATTCAAGTAACGCAGGGGCGACCACAATCATATCAAACCGTACCACAGTATAATTGACACATTTTTACCCACGATTAATCCACTCACATATGCAATACACTTACACATACACACAACAGATAAAATGTACTGAAAATAACGAAGGACAACTAAAAGCCGTGAGAATATGAAACAAACGGAATATCCTCTATTTATTAGTTGGTAAGCTTCAATATCAGCGATCAATCATCACTTACCAATTATTGGAGTGACATTAATGGAGCTAATGGCTCCTCTAGGGCACGGTAACTCCGTGTCCGGTGTGACCACTCTATAAACTGTATATAGATGTCATTTTTTGCTCATTACCACCAACACTGGCCGAACCACATTGGATTGAACATAAATACGATGTACTGGACATTCCTCCAGCGTGTGACGGGAATACAACCATTGTTGATCATCCAGATAGCTTTATGATTTTAAACTGAGCAGCTATGGGTTGGACAGCATAATCGGAATTTGTGCTATACGATTGAAGTTACAGATAAAAATTACGTATAAGAAATAATTATGGATAAGATTGGACAAACACATACTAAACATAAATGATATCGTGCATAAATTATTCTCAAATGTGCAGTTTTTAAAATGAGTGTTTCATTTTTTAAAGGGATACAAGATATTGTAAGAAAATTAACTAATAAATATTTAAACATGAGAACATGAAACCTGACTAACCGCTGTATTTGCTACAACTATATACTCGAATAAGGAGCGACTAGAATATTTCTGTTGAACGCACGAGAAATATATAAAAACACTTGGACATGGAACATAGATCTTATTATCCAGAAAACTCGTATTTCAATAAATACTGGAAACAAAAAGCATGATGATCTCACTGACTGGGTAGAGGACACAGAGACCGCGGGAGAGAAAAAAATACGCGAAGCATTGAGTGCTAATCCGGAATTATCATATCTGTGGTGAGGGACGAGTTATTGACGGTCCGCGCCGCGCCTAGATACATGTAAACGTCACTCCACACGTGACAAATGTTAAATCAAGAAATGATTTAATAGATGTAAGTGTACAGTGATTTTCAATTAAGTCAATCTAATTATCTAGCTGTTAAGAATTTGATTATTTATAAGCTGCTAAAGAAATCGCTATTGAATTTTTAGTTAAAGTATCAGCAAAAGAGCATTGTATTAATGGGGGTCATTTTTAATTAAGTTATATTAAAAAATTCATTAAGGTTAATTCAACTACGTCCATATCACATGCAAATGCCCATAATCATAAATGTCAATGGTGTATAAAAGTTCAGATTATGGAATTTAAATATGTATATTCAATTATCTGTCTCTCTGCAATCTAAAATTTCAAACCAAAGAAACTAAGACAGATGATCCATATTATAAGATCTACATGATAACATTTGTAGGAATTAAACAATCAGAGACAAGAACATGACACTGAAACAAGTTACGCCACAAAAAATGATATTAACATACGAGACCAGAAATAGAATAGAAGTATATTCTGCATGACAAGAACCGTATTATAATCACAACATGTACCTGTCGCCGGTTTATCTGATTCCAAGTTTTTGTCTCCATTGACTGGTTCGATCGATTAAGTTTTTCTTTCGCCGAAGCTCTGGAACTTTCCTTACGCAGTCCTCTGATTACAATGTAACTAAGTTATTTGTTTTAAGAATCAGTGCTCCAGAGAGTTAATCCAGAATAATCTTCAGAGTGGTTTTTGATTACCGAAGAAGAAATTTTCTCTATATAGGAGTAAATGTTACTGTAAAACAATATAGAACCTAATAGGTTCTTGGTTTTGTGTCCTCCTTGGATTCCAATTCCTTTGTCTGTCATATTTAGCGTCAGATCTTTCACTTAATTATATTTGTATTGTTGCAGTATCCACAATATTTAAAAACTATGTATAACAACATCTTGAAAATATTTTACCCGACATGTTACCAACATAATTCCAACATACTAGAAGTACGTAATATAAAACTGTTATACAATCTATCCATTATCGTTAAAATCGATTACATGAATAAATC
The DNA here is from genome assembly GCA_018251915.1 of Urbanus proteus proteus. Classification (NCBI taxonomy): domain Eukaryota; kingdom Metazoa; phylum Arthropoda; class Insecta; order Lepidoptera; family Hesperiidae; genus Urbanus; species Urbanus proteus. The sequence continues at coordinate 11,049 of DWPV01004497.1, forward strand.
GAATGCTTGGTCACTTCATATTGCAACATAGCGAAGAAATTAAGTACCGTTTAAGAGCTCTATAAAAATCAGACCAAGCTTATCTGGATAAACTATCTAGCGGTGCCTTTGGCGGTTCCACTGTAGGAGTAAAAAGCGAAGAGGATATATTAGTACTTCCAGTAATCTTCATGCATTCCACCAACAAACATTAATAACGATTTAAGATTATGCTCGTTCAGAGAGAGACTTTCTGCTTATTGTAATTACTCCTCATTTATTACGCTCAGTATTAAAGACTATTTTCTAGACGATGCGACGTCTATGTCATTACGTTAATTGATTTACGGGTTCCGGCTTAAGTTAACTATTAAAATTATTCCTTGGCAAAAAAGAACGAAGCATCGGTAATCCTTTGACACATTCTATGAAATACGCCACATTTTTCATAATAGAATACAGATTGGAATTGATAGAGCAGTCAATAATAAATAAGCATGCGTTAGCTAGCCCGCATTTCCCACAAGTTACCTTCCATCTGTCTGTTTTTATTAGCGATTCCAACCGCAAGATCACTTCGGTGAAAACCACTAATAACAACAAGATAATATTTTATTTTATTTACCGACAGTAGAAATACCCGCATTCTTCGTTATTTGAAATACTCGTACACTATCAAATAACAAGTATCTTTTATATTCTTAAGTTCCTTGTTCATATACCTCAGTACTATTTTATGAAGCTCCTTACTGATGTCTACGAGCGGTAATGTACCATCTTGATTGTTTCATGAGACGGTTTAGAGAAATATAGGTGCATGTTTGGAAGACCAAAAGATCAATATAAACGAATAGATTTCTGTCAGGGTATGTCTGTGATGAAACCACTTATTTCTATGTTCGCCACAACAATTTCTTAGGGGGAAGTTGTGAGCATCGAAATGTAAATGCCAAAAAAAATATTTGTTCTAATGTTTGTAAGTAACACAAGAGTTACAGAAAGGAAAAGCAATCAGGGCAATCTAAATAGTGTACCGACAGTAATGACGGTGTGGCGGTCGAGCTGTTCCCACACTCCGCTCCATTACGTTATTTCACGGTCCGCGGAGGATCGCTTTGGAACAATACGATTCAATATCAATGTTATTTTAGACAAATTCAAATTATATTTCTGACTTTCTGGGTCACGAAATGTCTTATATTATTCAAACTGGCAAAAAAATATTTATCAATGTTTACGAAATATATCGTAGCACTCCAGTTTGTAAATTTCTGTCTGCAGTAATTTATGAACAAGAGCGCTCACGGGGTCAAAAAGTATTAACATAATTTAAGTACTTAGGCAGAATTGTAGCCATTGTAGAGTAGCAATAAGACTGGCTAAAAAATTAGTAAATTTCAATCTATTATGAATAATAAGTAAATAATTATAGTACGGATTGTAAGTACATGATTTTTAACCAAAATAACCAAAAATTAAAACCAAACCAAAAAACTTTGAAACGAATTTGAGACTGAGGCCCGCCACGCAAACTAATTTCAAAAAGAGCAAGTTCAGTTTGTCTGTCTTAAGTCTATCACGCTTTTATCTATTACCTCAAAGAGAAGAATTGCCTGAAACCCCATTTGTCCTCTACAGATACTAGTGTACAAGAGAGCCATTAGCATATTGCTAGCACTTTGTGTGATGGCTGCTGGAACAGCTACTGCATAATGTTGCAGATGGATTACAGAATCCGGCACTGCATGATGCGTCTGCTCATTTATATTTCGTTCAAGAAATGTTTACCTCTCGGTCAGATAGATAATAGACTAGTAATTAAACACAAAAATACCCGACAGCTTAAACGCTCTTTTTACAGTATTCAGGCACACTGTTTAAAATTATATAGCTTATTTCACTATGACAATTGAGACGAATCAAACGATACCTCGTATGTTGAAATTTGTCAAGGCTGTAGAGCGTGCCAAAGAAATGGACATACACACATACGTCCTAGGAGCATTACCCTCCTTCTGACGCAGTCGGGTTATAAAAAAATAACTAATATGTTTTCCGAAAGTAAATAACTGCGTGGACCTATAACATTAAAGTGTTGCGAAAAATGTTTTTAAAATGTCTTAAATATTATTTTTCTATTTCAACAATTCCTTAAAATAACGACATAAAGAAGGAGATTAAAATGAAAACAACGGGTACTTTTTTTTTATATTTAAGTTACAGTTTCTTCGTTTTACGTTAATATCTTTTAAAAATGTCAACTAATATATTATCTTATTTGATAAAATGTTTTGTATTTGTAAACTAGCTTTTGCCCGCAGCTTCGCTCACGTGGACTAATGAAATGGGATGAAGATTTTCTATACATTTAAACATTTGTGTGTTTTGTGTGTTTGTGTGCCGAATTTGTTAAAAACCCGTTAAACTATCTTTGCGTTAAAGATTAATAAACGTTTATCGATCTACCCATTCTTCGATCTATCCAACCTTCTACACTCGACATTTGTAATATTAG
>DWPV01004498.1:0-13541 GCA_018251915.1 Urbanus proteus proteus
ATGTGTACAATAGTCCAGCGAGCGGTAGTTTTAGTTTATTGTACACATGTGTACAATTGTCAGTGGGAAGGTTAAAGAAGTCTATGTATGTGCCCTAATTATGATTAGAGTCTTACCTGAGATCGATACAGATGCGTTGCGATTGAATCAGAACGCCTCACATAAGTATGACTTACTACAAACTACTATAAGTATGACTTACTAAAAACTTCATTTTAAACTAAAACATAGCAGTAGGTACTACTTGAAATTAATTATTAATTTAGTGCTTTACTTAATTATTAGGTAGAAGTAGTGGTACGGATTACTCATATATAACTAGAAAACATAAGTTATACATATTCACGTTATGCTCATGTATCTTTTATGTCGTGACCCTAATTCTGTAAAAGGTTGGACGTAATAATATCGCGGTCGCAAAACGTTTGAGCGGCAACTCCGTAACTGTCATCTCATTATCCGATTTACCGCCAATTCGGACGGATATTACGACAGATTTCGCGGTGAGTCCGTTTAGTTTGGAGCGTAGGAAATTTAATGCAGTAATTTATTTAATCGCCATGTTAAGATGATTTTATATTTTCTGTTTATGGCATATAGTAGTGATACTCTATCGCATGTAGCAGAGGTTCTCAAACTGATTACGTGATCCACCTATTAATGTATTATTTTAACATCCACATATAATGTTAATTTCTGCTCTTTCGGATCGAGATGCAGTAACTATAAGTTAAAATGTGGTGGAGCCCTTTGTGGTTCGACTCTGGCGGCACCACCTATTTCAGCCCAATAATATCAGTGTTTAGCGCTGTTGTGTCTTGGTTTGAAGGGTGTGGTAAGGGAGACACACTTATCCGAGACGTTCCAACTTAATCCTCAGTGGCAATAACGCGTCTGTGGTCAACATTAGGTAGAACTTTGATCTTATCTGACGTTGATTGCATGATTACAGATTTCCATGGGCGGCAGTGGCCACTTACCATCAGGTAGACTGCATGCTCGTTTGCTACTTCGAAACCATGAAAAATCTATATCTAGTAACGAAACGAAACACAAGACATTTTCACAGAATATGCGTAGGTACGTAGTTACCAACTTCGTGAATTGTACCTACCTATGTTGTAACAACTAACAAATATTGTGACATGTTTTAGGAGCCGCTGAATCTTGTTGCAGAAACTTTTGTAAGAAAATAGATACGAGTGGGCGTGATTTCAATTATATACCTACGAGTATTTTCCTTTTTGGTTGAGTTTGTCTTGTGACATAATGAAGGCACTTATTTTTGGGACTTCTAACACATGAGAAATTTATTTAGTTGTTAACACATATCTCAAATCGGAATATCTTCCACTCTATGGAAGCTTTAAGGGAGTCAAACTCCCCCGGAGCGCACAAATGTTTGACGTGCTCGGCGCGGCAAATGAGTGACTTGCCCGGGGCGCCTAGATGGCTAAGGCCTGACCTATTAATGGGTAAATAGTTCTTATTGTAGTGAATAAATTTTGTGATTATACTCAGATAAATAAAGTAGGTAGATCTATCATTCTTAATAAAGAAATGAAGCCATTTTAAAAAAGGTCGGGTTATAAGTGATTATGTGAGCGTAAGTAAACTACTGACAACGCTAGTTTTGTGTGTGTGCGTATAAATACATTAAAGTAGTGTAGTTTTTTGACTTCCCTCAAATACAAGGCGACGAGTGGTCTACCTATTTTATTTATCTGAGTGATTACATTACAATTGGCAAACATTTCAAACGAAAATGAGTTGCAATAGACGATCAATTTTGTAACTGACCAAATATAAGTAGCTATCGTTAAACAAACTATTCATCTTCATTTAAGTTTACGGTGGAATTATACAATGAAATGTAACGAAATATTGCGTGACATGACGGATAGTTACAAAGACCTTGTTATAGTTTTTTGTCATTTACAATCGCTATTTACTCACCAGTCATTAGACAGATACCTATTTCAATTTGTTTTGTTATTTTAACATAAGAATATTTGTTTTCTGTAAACAAAACTTGCTTGATGATAACTGGTCACAACCGGCCTTGGACATAAAAGGTCAAAAAGTTCCAAACTCATATATTATGTGCGGCTATGTAAGTTGAACCGTGCATTCTATCTTAAATAAGTTCATAACTTGACACTTCCGTCAGCCTTTCTTAAGCACTTAGGCGTCCATAAATTACGTAAGTTAAGAGGGGAATGGGTCGAGCCGAATGTCATTTTGGTTGGGGGGTCTTGGCAAATATCACGTATTTTTTCTATTCAAAATAGAGCAAAGTTGCCCGATTTGTTAAATTACTAAGTGATATGATAATAATATGATTCTTAAACTACGAAAAGTAGTCGTAAATAAATAAAAAAACTAAGTATTTGTTATTAATAGAATAAAAAATTAACGTATTTATATAAGAAACACATTTAAAAAAAATCTCACGTGACGTTGGGGTATGGGGAGGAGGTTGAATAACATCTCACTATGGGGATCAGGAAGGTAAAAATAATTAAAAAAAAAAACTCATCACATAATTTATGGACGCCCCCTATCTCCAAAATGAGAGGGATTTGACCATAATTCCATACATTTTAGAAGGATAAAAATCAAACAACAATCGTATCACAATAAAAAATTTATTATTTCTATATAACATAACATCGAACCGTAACCGTTGAATACGACTTTATATTACATTGTGTAAAATAACGTGTATACGAGATATACATGGCTTTGTCAAACACATAGTCAACTTGTAGAAAATATATAAGCGCGATGACATAAGCACATTATTTTGTATTGGAAGTTCGTTGAGTGGTGTTTGACTGGGTACCTGGTTTCTGGGCTAGAAGACTAGGATATAAGACTTGTCTTGAAGGAAACGCATTCTTGATAAAAATGGTGAAATTGTCCTTGGTTTAATCAAAACTATGGTCACATTAATATTTACGAGTTGGCTATTCAAATTTCTTATGAGCGAGTTTTCTGCTTTATAACTATATAAAATATAGAGCTATAGAGTGGACATAGTCAAGATTTTCTTACGACTACATTCATCCCGTTTCACAATAACACCATTTCTGATCGAACAAACATCAATTGCTTGATATATGGTGAAATTGTCCTTAGTTTAATCAAAATTATGGTCACATTAAAATTTACGAGTTGGCTATTCAAGTCTAGATTTCTTATAAGCGAGTTTTCTGCTATATAACAAAGAAACATATAAAACATAGAGTGATAGATGGACATAGTTAAGGTTTTTTACGACAACTTTTATCCCGTTTCACAATAATTCCAATTCCATTTCTGATCGATCAAACATCAATTGTTTGATATTTCTGAGAATACCAATTAAAATACGTACATGACATGACGTAGAATATTTGAAAGTATATTAAGAAAGAGACGACGTGGGGACATTCGAAAAAAGATGTTCTTCATACTTTTACATAATTTAATGCTACAATAAAATAATTGAATGGTTATAAAGTTGTTATATCACTAAAAGTTATGTAAATAAACATTACATAATGTGTTTACTAGCAATTGTGTCGATTTCATCTTACATTTGTAAGACCAGTAGTTTATATATAGCCACACAATGTTTAAGAAACAAATCATAGGATGCCTGCACACAGGCAATATGAAGAATTCAAATAATAAATAGAGTACAATAATCATTACTGAACGCTTACGTGATATTTTTAAATGGAATTTCGCCGTTTCACCCACTCCATTCTTAAAGGACAAGTCTATATATATTGAATACTAGAATCAAATATTACTCTTAAATAAATAAGTCGAGATAACAATTAATTTGTGATAACAATTCATTCATCAACTGATACATTTTTTTTCCTACAGATGGCGTCTTAGCATGTATGTGAAATAAGCCTTTCAGAAATAATATTATGATTCCATTAGCTGTGAGATTATTTACCTTGAAACTTGCGATCAAAAGTATTGTTGGCGCCAATAACGACAACGTATACAACAGTAAAAAAAGTTCTAGGCTTGGTACTATTTTAGACTAAGTCCTTTTGAGCAAATTTTTGTTACAACTAAATCACATTCAACATGGAAGAAAGATAGGCCAGTATGTTTGATTGTAACAAATAATATTTACGTAAGAGGTAAGTTATTAAGTAATTTAACACAATCATTATATATATAGTATATTACCTAAGGCATCGTTTCTCAACTTGGGGGCTAAGAATATATGTTATTAAACAAGTAATTTGAGGTACAAGTAGTATAAAAATAACGATGGTTGTGATAAATTTAGATATTTAAGATGTGAATGATATACACATTAAAGTAGATTAAAAGTACAATAAATGAGATACAAATTTGTTAGCAAATTATATAAACAAAATCTTTCAGAATGGTGGTGGTGATCTAAAATAGCAAAATTAATGTTATTATTTAAATATTGTAACTATCCACATAAACCATGAGCATAAAACTTTACAGAGACCGAATACTATAGAAGTCATTTTTGTTAACTTCTTCCTCAATAAACTATATAAGATAGTGATAAACTATAAAAGATAGTGTTGAGAAACGACAAACTCAATCAGTAGCAAAATTATGCAAGTACTTATCAACTCAATGTTGGATTTATATCATGACAATGGTGAAATTTCTTGTAATATTTGTATACTCGCAATGCTAACACAATACGACAAAAGTAAAATTAATGAATTCATTGGAATTAAATTACATTTAGAGCACCAATGTATAAGATTTACGAGCACCTTTATGTTGAAAATTAAGTGCTATATTAGACCCAGATGCAACAATTACAAATAAAAGAAACTCGATTTCTTTTTAAATATATTGCAGTAATTTTTTATTGAAATATTTGACTACTTTTGTAGGTGCCCTAAAATCAATACTGAAGCACCCAGTTTCATAGTTGGTGCTCTAATTTAAAATGGTTACATTTCACTTAAAATATTAAAAACAAACGCTTGCCAAATTAATTAAACTTATCTGAAAGCCACCTCTATTCGCTTCTGCGAATGAGAACTGACACAATTTTACATTTCCAATGACAATATGCTAGGTTGCCAGCCCACAGAATACATTTTTTCAATTTTCATTTACTTTTCTTTATATCTCATATCCTGATGAATATTGATATTGTAGATGACGATGATGAGATGGTTTCACAGAGAAGATGGTGAGGGTACGTAAAGTAATGCGAATGTTACTAGGATTTTATGAAGTCTTATAAACAATGTTTCCTTGTTAACAACACTAACACCTTCATACACACATTCTCGAATGGTTTAGGATGAAAATTTCCACCATTTTTACACAACTAAACACAAGTAAGATCGCAGCCAAACGTAAGCCTATTGTGAAATAAAAAAAAAAGTTTTTAATAATAATATCATGCTACGACACGGCTCTCTCCCACCAGAAAGCCCGACAATAAATGAAAACGAATTACAGATTATAAAATCATAACCAACGACAAAAATGATCAACATTTCTGGACGTACCTTTCCGTTTGCAGACGTAATTAATTTGGCAAGCGGGTAACATATAAGTCTACGAGTAGAGAGTGTTATATAATAAATATATTCAACGTATGAAGCTCAGAAACCAGGTACCGGTAGTACGTAGCAGTGTAACAGTTTACATGAAGTCATCGTAATCGTCATCGTAATTGCCATATGTGTTGTATTGGTTGAGGTGAGCCTGTAACAATATACAGAAATGTTAAACAATAATTACTTATACAAAGTCAGTTTTTGTAGAGGAAAGTAGTAGCAAACGAGCATGCAGTACACCTGATGGTAAATATGGCCACTACTTAAAAACGCTTTCTACACTCATAGCCACAGTAAGATTTTCTCCTGTGTCGTGGGTGCCATGGACACACACTCCAATACACAGACACCCAGACCTAGAACAGAAATCTAAATTCATCATTTAGAAGTCTGTCTGGCCGGGAATCAAACCCGGACTCATTGCTCGTCAGACCAATATGGTAACTGTTCCGTCACGCAGTTCGTCATCGTATTATCGTCGTCACTGCTGCCCAAGGACACCAGTGATAAAGCCACAATAAGCAAGAAATCCTACTTGAGGTAGATCATAGATGCATTTCTACCACTGACGACAAAGTTGGTACGTCACAAGTATATCTCCTTCGTCAAGCCAATATTTGTGTGAATATAACAAAATTCATCCAGACTCATACATCCATTCCGGCACAATTGAATAACAAATAGCCATCCGTCCAAATTTGCATTTATACTAGAAGTCCTTTAATCCAAATAAATAAACTCAGGCATAAAAAATTTTTTGCAACCTCAACTTGATTATTTTATAAAGGAAAAAGGATAAATGAATATATAATTATATTAACGTTAGAAGCAATAAATATTTCAGAAAATCTTTGCTTTGAAAAATTCATAATACTGTTTTATAGTTTCTTCATTTGCCCTTAGCAAAATTTATTTAGATAATTAATTTTAATTAAGCAAATAATGTTCACTCACATTGTCGCCTTCAACTTTTAACTTAGCCTTGCCCTTGCCCTTGGTGGGTTTCTTTGATTTTTCATTCTTCTCCGCTTTTTGCTTCTCAATGTACATGTTGTCCACTGTAAGCTTTATCCTCTTGATATCAGCGGAAGACACTGAAAAAAAATGTATAACAAGTTTTATTTTACGCAAATAAATACTATATTCTATATTGCACACTAACACAATAACATAAACTGGTAATATTATCTTGAAACAAAAAAAAACCTACTACTTAAAGCCTCCTTTTTTAAGTTATCACACCCAATATTTAAAAAAATATATAGCCCATGTCTCAATTGCTCGAATCCAAAACCTCGTATGTTAAAATCTGTCCGTCAAGCTGCTATAGATGGTGCCAAAGAAATGGACATACATACACTTAAAAAACATTACTTTACTTCTGACGTAGTTGGATAAAAAGAAGCAGAATACAATTGTTGTTACCCCTACATGTATTTTAATTAAAAATGTTAAGGGGGTAGAAGTAACAAGTATATTTTGATTGACACCACACCTACTTCTAGCGTATAGAGGTTCTTGTAGTGGTGTATTGTAAGAGTGACTAGACTTACATGTGAGGTGACTATTTTCGTACTCAGGTGGCAACGCAACTTCGGTCAGGTAGGATCTCTTCCCATTTGGGGTTGATTACGGATGTCTATGAGTTGCAGTGGTCACTTACCATTTGGTAGTTTTAGCGCATTTCAAGGCCATGGAACCAGGTTGTTTAAGAATATTGTATGTGGTACCATCGTCACCAGAGATTGACCATAAACGGTTCAACCACTAAAGTAATATTAAGTGTTACTCACTATTGACAATTATATTTCTGACAAGGTCATCGACGAACGCGGGGAACTCCTCTTTCGCCTTGTAATAGTTGACCTTTTTGCTGAGAAGGTCTGCAAACTCGGTAAACTCCTCCTTGGTTGTTGGATGGAAGCTATCTAGCTTACCAACCGTGCCTTCTGTTATGCCTGTAAAGGTGGAAATCATGTTAAAATAAATTTCATAGAATGTAACAGCTTACGTTTTACTTTGACAAAGTACTGGGAGATTTAAGAGTAATAATTATCACGTGCCATTTTCTTTTCATACTCTATATGCGGATGACCTTATTGAGTAATGTAGCAAATCTAGCGCTGCAGTTTCAAGGATATGCTGTACAGTATTAGTATTGTTTCAGTGCTACAGCAGCTTTAAGGAATAATACCAAAAATGGAAGACGATTTTTATTCGAATTAGCGTCTCTAGTACTTATGTCCATATACCTCAATGTAATAAACTTGGTTTCTAAAACCATAATTTAATTAGCTTATTTGTATAAGACCTCATAAATTAAAAATATTATGCAAATGTAGTCTTTACATGAATCATAATTATAATAACAGTTTAATTTAAATACCACAACTTTAAAGTAAATTAAGTTTGAAAACCTTTGCATTATTGATGTTATATGTAGAAACATCTTATTTTAGGCTTTTGCTTTACGAAATATTCTTAAACAAGTTAAACCACTTTAGCTGAATAAAAAACCTGATTAAACAATTTATCAAACTAGATATTTATTGTACAGGTTAAATAAATAGAAATAAAGTGAGCATGTGTTCAAATAATATAATATGTAATTAAACTGTGCCCTCAAAAATAGGAGGAAAGCATCTAAAAATAGCAACAAATATTTATTTGATCCAATTTTTATTTAAGCACAGTAATTGATTTAATGAGGAAATATTATATTCTAACAGGTAACAGTGCACGAATAGATAATTATGATACCTGTTTAAAATAAATGTAATTAATGTATTTGGAATATAAAATGAATAAACCTCCATCATTAGCTATAAGGCCATAGGCTATAAGGTGCGATCCTAATATGTATAAATAATTTTAAAAAATATTGCCTGCCTTAACTACTGTTTTCATAAAATAGATGCAAACATTTGTTTGTACATGTACTTGTAAAATAAGTACAAAAATATCCTTATAAAAATAAGAGCAGAAAAAACATGTGTGTTTGTTACTCAATAACATTTATGTAACCGACATATTTATAGGTCAAATGTTAATCATTGCAATTTTGGCTAGATCGATAAGACTGCAAGATAACATAATATACACAGATGGTATACCTCAAGTAAGACTGCAATCCTGTTTGGGGTTGATTACAGATGTCCGTTGGCGGCAGTGACTACTGACTAAACTGTCTACCCACTTGGCGGAGCGGTAACCAAACCGGTCTAGCACATTGGGTCACGGGTTCGATTCCCGGCCAGACGGATATCTGCACGAAGAATTTAAATATCTGTCCTAGGACTGGGTGTTTGTGTATTCGTCTTTGTGTGTCCATGACATACACGACATAGGAGAAAATCTTACTGTGGGGCGATGATAGTTGAAAGCGTCTTTTAAATAAATAAATAAACGGTTGAACTATATAATCACCTCCTAGTTCTATATAATGTTACTTACCAAATGTTTCCATGGCAAGTCGAAGGTCAGATTCTTCTTGAAGCTTCTGCCGGCGAAGTTTCTCAGCCAACTTCTGTTCCGGTGTAAGTTCTTCATCTTTCTCAGCTAATCGCTCTGCTTTCTCGCGTTCTAGACGCTGTAAGGGATATTTTGTATCATTCTTATATATTCATTTTTTTATATCAAGATAGCTATACGTAGAATGGAAAGATTGCGGGAAGAAAGTAGATTAAAATAAAACATATATACATGAAAATAGTGTAATCATTCAAATACAAAGCAATGCTTGTCTAAATACGCGTAATTATTTTAGACTAGGCAAGATTTAATCTTTGGATATTTATAGACCAGCAGATATAGTAGTAATTTTTTGTTACTGTTTCAAAGATGGTGTAATAAAATTATTTTTCAATCAATCAACGGTTGTTCAAGTCACGAGTAGAGGCTGTAGTTATTTGAAAGACCTATTTTGTCAACTAGTTTGTGAAATAAAAAGGGCATTGTAACTTAGCCGATTTTGTGAACATTCCGACGAAAATCAGTGAACTTGATTATGTTCAATTAATTAGTTGACAATAACAGACGAAAGTTGCAAACAACTCATTCAGCACAGCAGTTACTAAAATGACACACAATCTAATGGCTTGGACAAATAATCACGGCCTCATTCTACACCTTTCAATTTGATCATAAACACACAACATATTGCACATAGTAATGTAGTATGTATTATGTAACTCATTGATCAATCAAGTCAACTTATAGTACAGGATATAAGAAAAAATTATTACTTTTGAATTGCATTATTTCAAAGGCAATAAGTTTTTGTTATTCTTTGCAATTTAACTGTTTTATAAAGTGGATATTGTATGTTTAGGTATTTTAATTCTTTTCTGAACATATTTCTATTTTATTTAATATTTTTTATTAAATTTCAATCCTATTTGTTGCATAAAAATCCTTCATGCGGTGCTGGTAGCTCGAGTCCTTAAGATCTTTTTCCAGCATAAATGTGCGCTGATGGGGGAACTCGAAAACCAGCACTCCATGGAACGACTCATTGTCCACGGGCAAATGGAAGGTAAACGGTCATACGGTCTATCACCCACGCGACAAACCGATATGATGAAATCTACGACACAAGCTTCCATAGTCCAATATGACAAAAACCTCTCCAATGTGACATAAAGCATAAGAAAAACAAAAAAACACCCGTACATATTTCATAAAAATCAACCTAACTATATAATAACATCAAATAAACACTATCCAAAAAAGCATACTATAAAACTTGCGATTATTTGACCGACAAAACTGTATGGTCGAATGAAGCTCCAGCTCCACATGTTCTTAGACAGTAGTTAGTATAAGCTGACATTGTATACAAAACATTTCTTTTTAAAAGATGTGTGTTATGGAGTTTCTTGCGCCGCTTCTTCTCCATAACTAAACACCTTCCGAAGTGGTGGTAGAAGATAAAATATTATTGACGTTCAAAAAGTATTCTGTAAAGAATCTACTTTGAATAAAATATTTTTGGTTTTTGATTTTGATTTTTAATAAGAAAATAACAACAACCTAATACAACAAACAACCTAACTATATAATAAGTGTGTGTTGTTTAATGGTGATATCAAAAGCAAACCACATTTTTTACACTCACATTTACCTTGGATAGGTACTTTACTACCATACTACAGACCAGAACATAGCAGCTGTTAACACTGATCTGCTAAATATTCTTTGTAAAAAAACCTTGTTATTACTGTGATGATTATATTGATGAATTATTTATCATATCAAATGTGCCTCATGTTCTTTGTACAGTAGCTTGGTAATTTCTTTTTATATAATAGACAGGTTTTTTGCAGGATTCCCTTTGGAAAATTCTTTGCTCTCATTATCGAAATTGCTTTCATTTAATCATAATTAGAATAATCTCTTACTATTATCCCTTAGGATGTCACTTATATTTTTGTTTACAAATGCCCAAATATAAGTTTTAAATTGGCTGCATGGGAATGTTGGCAATGGCCTTATGACCTTTAAGTGTGAACAAAAAATATACACGCATACCTCTTTCTCGGCTATTTTGTCCTGTATTTTTTTCTTCGGCTTTGAGGGCGGCGGCGCCACTTCTTTTTTCTCTTCATCTTTTTTTTCTTCTTCCTCGTCTTCCCAGCTTTCCTACAAAAAAAGCTGACGTCAACACCTTGCCGTTGAGGTTATGTGCGCAAAGTCACAAATGATATAAATTCCGTATGTACCTCATACGTAACCAAACGCCAATTTGGCACCACATATTGTTACCTTGACAATCTCTTCCTCGTCTTCGCCCTCCCATCTGTTGGACGATGTCAACGTGGTCGGAAGTTTCGGTTCGAAGTTATCTGCATCTGCAATTAAACCATACGTATTGAAATACGTCTTAAACACAAAAATACTCAGTTTATCCAAATAAACAATACACACCCCACGACACGTCCATTTTTACGGACTTTTTAGCACCGATCGAGTTTGCTAACTTTTCACGTGAAAGACAAATTCAGTCAGACAAGCGACTTGCTTTTTTATCACAAGATGTCTCCCGGATCGACGGCGATTTTCTAAGGACAATAATCTCACGCGAAAATTGTCAAACTATCGAAGTTTTTCTGCCAAGACCACAACCAAACATAGAAACGTATGACAAATGACATAATTTCCATGAATATACGATAGAGCTGCAATCAGAATCTCTTGCACAAAAATATGACTCCATCGCAGGCGATAATTTCCAAATCACTGAAATTTCAATATGGCCGAATGACATTGACGTTTGGCCAGTGTTGTTATAGACTAAAAATCAAGCCTTCCAGAAAGTACTATGGCGATGTTTAACATTAAAATTTTATTATAAAACTACGCATTATTTACTAACTCTAATTTTATGTGAACGAAATATACTTTTTAAATTATATATCATGTAATTTGATATGTACTTGTGTTATGTACGCAGTATAGCGCCATCTAGCGGGTGCCCATATATTTTTTTAAACTATTCGTTTAGTTCTTGATACTTTGAGTTATTGTCAGATGGCTCTGCCCTTTTATTAATATTATGGCTTTGAAAGAAGGGAAGAAGGGAAAGATGTTATGAATAAAAAAAAAACATTCCGGTTTCGAATTCAGTTACGGATATGTAATTATTTCGGCTTATTCCACAGTTTCGGTTACGGATACGGACTTTCAAGGAATAGCAAAAGAAAAATAAAGTATGTACAATGAAGAAATGATTTACTATTTGCAATTAAGGAACGTACATAGTCACTATGTCGGCTCGGTCCGTTGAAAACCTGTCATTATATAGGTATTAAGTAGCTATATATTTTAGCTTGGCCTCTATCTAGGGTAGCCAGATCGATTCTTCCTGTTATCGGGATCAATAACCGATTTTTCGGGATTTTAGGGCTTTGGTCGGGAGAAATAAAAAAAATAAGTTAATAATATTAATTATACATAATATATTAAGTAAACAAACATATTTTTTGCATTGCTTATTGCTTTATGCTTGGATTATATTCAATATCTTCATGTATATTTTTATCTAAACGTTTAAATTTAATTGTAATTACTTATAACAGCAGTGTTAAGCATGGCTGTGTTCTGTCTCAAGGCTGTGGTAAGGGAGACAAACTTATCAGAGGCGATCCAGCTCAGTCTCTATCCGAAATTATTTGAAACTTTTATATCGGATTCGGTTATGGTTTCGGATAGCATTTTATTCCGGATATCCGATAGGTTTGGTTACGGTTACGGAGCTCAATAACATCTTTAGTTTAAACACGGCGGAAACTGTGTTCTTTGAGTGGAGGTATTGTTCATACTGTCCATCATTTAAAATTTTATTATAGAAATTCTTCATTTTGTTTATTGTTAACACGGAAAAAAATCTTGTAGGCATTTAATTATTAAGGCGGATGCGTTTTTTAGCCAGATGCCTCGGTTAAGTATGTTTCCTAACCATACGCATATTTATGTATATGTACCTATACCGCTAAATTTATATGTACCTGAAAGGCTTCTAACAACTTTTAAGTTTTATTTATACAAATCATGACCAGTTAGATTACTTACATAGTTTTATGAGGACATAATCGCATTGGTCACAAAAATAATAAAATGTCTAAAAAGAAACCAGAGCTATTCATTGATATTTATAATGAAAAAGAACTAGATTATATACTAGGTCATAATCTAGACAGGCTTATATGTAAGTACATATGCTTTCATATGTGTAAAGGCAGATAGGTATTATAGGAGCTCAATTATAAGCTTATAGTGCTAAGGGAATATAAATATATTTTACGATTAAAGATACGTATAAACTATCTTGTATTTAATAAAAATGTTTAGTTAGATGGCGAAGCCTCTTGTAATTTTAATCGTTGCTGGCCAGAGATTTATATATAACCAAGATTCGCCCGTTCCATACTTCAGACGCGCGAACCTATGTTTGCCTTTTAATGAGAT
>DWPV01004499.1:0-13541 GCA_018251915.1 Urbanus proteus proteus
GTAAGTTATATTTAACTAGCTGATCCCCGCGTTGATGTCGCGAGATTGACACAGCAATAAAACAAAACAAATGTATCCCACGGGAACCGCACATTATCCCGGGATAAATGTAGCCTATATGTTATTCCAGACTACAGTCTATGTCTGCACCAAATTTCAGCACCACCAGCACCAGATCCATTCAGCCGTTCTTAAGTTATAGAGTAACAAACAACCATCCATCCATCTTCACAAACTTTCAGCTTAATAATATTAGTAAGATTTAGGAAATTCATCATTTAATTTAGAAGAAGTCTTGAATACAATTATTAATTATATAAATCTTATATCTACCTGGACTACCTAGACCACATGCAAGGGAACCGAAATAGTTTTGTTTGTTTACCTTCCACGTTGCTATAAACTACTATCAAGTATAATAATATACGACTATTTATATACTTGTCGGTTGTTTACATACGCGAACGTAAGTTCGTAGTAGCGGTTCATATTAGTAGTATGAACAGTCGACGCCAGGCATAACCACCCAGAAGCAACAATGCACAATAGTGTATCGTTCGATACATAAGAAATATGACCTGAATATGTGTAATATATGACTAACAATATTGCAGTTCATCGGTCATTCTACACAGGTAACCAATGGGGTGGTTTAAGATTCATTATATTGTTTATAGCTATAAATGGTGTCTCCAAGTTTGATAAGATTTCCCCAGATCGTTAGTGGTCACTGTTGCCTACGGACATCTGTTACTAACGTAACGTTATGTATAACATGGATTCATGAAGCTAATTAATAATGTTTTGCCACTCACGAGGATGAAGAAGACTCGCTTCATATGTAAGCCGGCATCCAAACTCCTTCTTTATCTTAGTTAGTTAGTTTAGCAGTGGTACTTCTCCGTCGAACTATAGGTAGGTACAACCCTTAAACATATGAGAAATATTAACAACTAGCTGATCCCCGCGGTTTCACCCGCGTTAAAAAGTAAAAGGGAATACGTATTAAAACATTAGTAACACCCCACTGTCCTGCGACGGCGCCTGCAAGTGCGTAGCTCGCGCGCTTTGTTTTTCTTTGCTTTTTTCCAAAATTAAAGTAGCCTATATGTTATTCCAAATAATAATCTATCTCTGTATCAAATTTCATCCAGATCAGCTTAGCCGTTCAAAAGTTATACAGTAACAAACATCTACGCACACAAACTATATACACAAACACAATCTACATACACAAACTTTCAGCTTTATAATATTAGTAAGATTCTAGCGTTGCTCTAACTTGTACATGTTATATGTACAAAAATTTGCATAATTAATAAAATAAAATACGTTTCTTTATACTTAAAACGTCCATGAATACGTTTCCAGTCCTTCGTTCATGCTGTCGACGTTCGCGTTCACGTGCGTCGCGTTCGTGACGGGCGCGCTCGCGTGGTGGGGGCCGCGGTTCATCTACCTGGGGCTCAAGCTGCAGCCCGGCGTCGACGCGGACGTCGCTAGGTGAGCACCAACTCATCAGATCAAATCAAATCAAATCAAAACATTTATATGCCAGAACATAGTTATTATCAAGGTCTTAGGGGTCCTTATGTTCTACCACACTGGGTGTGCAAATCATTGTTGGTCACGTCACGAATTATTTTCGTCATTGACGATAGTTGTGAACTTTTTAAAAATAATAATGATTTATTTTGTTAGACTTGACAGATGCTATGGCACTGGAACAAAATAAAATTTTATGTATGTATGTTATGGTTAAATTCGATGGGTATCAAGAATATAATATGATCATCGTTACAATCATGTTACTATAGAATTAAGAGGGGTACAATTTCCACATCGCATTAAGAATAATACACATAAAAAACTTTTCCATATTACAGGCATGATACGTAACGTATCTAATAGGAATCTATTTATGCAGATTCTATTGCCCGTCGTTTCCTGAAAATACTTATATATTCATTATTATATTAATCTCCAAATTCATTTGATGATATAGTTGATAATATATATATTTTTAAATTTGAGATATTTTCATAAAACTGCTTATAGCAAGAATTGATTTGTACATAATGTTTTGGATTTGCTCTCTTTATTTTGCCGTTCCGAAAGTGTGAATAACATGCGGCATTCCACACTAAATGATTCAGTTCTTGACTGAAATAAATTTGATTATATGTGTGTATGTATTTATCAACTAAAACTGGAGAGCACATAATTTCTTCAGCGATGCTTTAAGTGTGCAAGTATACACGCTTCAATAACTAATAAACTTTTGAATATTGCGTTATGCTAATTTATACTCGCGTGGGGTATTCGACCGATACCGGATTTCCGTGAAAGAAGTAAAAACTTTATCGAAGTCTTACAACTTACCATTTATTAAATTCTGTGCTCTCCAGCACCAGTTATTTTTAATATAGGTTAGCACTACGTTAGTACCTATTAATAAGAACACAAATAAAAACCATGTATCAGCCTTTCTTGGGTTCGATTCCCTTTACATTTTTTTTGTGATCCGTGAGTGATATTTATAAGCTATTTAGCGATAAAAAGCAATAGAAATTAATCCCCAGATATGATAAAATTAAGTCTTTACTTGATTTGTATATTTTTGTGTGTTCACGGCAAATGCAGCACAGAGAATCCTTATGAACGGCTACGAGTGTCTGAAGCGTTTTATATTCGTACTTAGACGGGTACCGAAAGAGTACCGGTATGGAGTTGCTCGTCGGTGGCTTAGTGGGTGGCTGTTAAAGTGTGTATGTGTGCGACGCGATGGCGCTGTTTATTTAATAACATTGCAGTACCATACGAGCTTGCACTCCATCTGATGGTGAGTAGTCATTGCTGCCTATGGACATCTGTAACTAACCTCATTTACTATACGACTAAGTTTGGTTTTGAAGCTGATCACAAATGCGATTAGACTCCGAGGACCGAGACCGTGACCCTTGCACAGTGCAAGGACCGGTTCCCGGTGGACAGACGCGGCGGCGGTAGCTCCCTGTCGAAGTGTTTGCCCGTTCCAAAGCGTGTCGTTGGAGTTCGGGCTGGTGGGGTTGTTCGCGGGCGCGCTGGGCGTGCCGCTGGGCGCGGCGCTGGCGGCGCGGCTGCGGGCGCGCGCGCCGGGCTGCGACCCGCTCATCTGCGGGTTCGCGCTGCTCGCCTCCGTGCCCTTCGTATACTTCGCGCTCCTCGCCGCCAGCTCCCACCGCCGCCTCACCTACTGCCTCATCTTCTTCGGAATGCTCGTCCTCAACCTCACCTGGTCCATCGTGGCCGACATCGTCCTGGTGAGCCTCCCCGCCGCCCGGCCCCGAGGAAATGTTCCAATGAGAGAGAATTGTCGATGCACGAACGTCGTACTCATGCCTCGTAGGTTCCATGTCATCCCGCCTAGTGAATGATGCTTTGTTTCGTAACTAATATTGAACGAATCTCGCTAACGTATACCCTTACAGTTACATAGCATGGATCGTTAACGATCACCGAATATGTATTAGGTTTAACGCTCGCGGCGACGCTTGTCGCTGGCGGTCGTATAGTGTTACTCATTGTGATTTATTTCGATGCACACTGTAATATTTGCGATTCGAGGACGTCCATCACGGAATAGCATCTATCGGCGACATTACTTCGCGTTCCGAGCGACGCTTCCGTGACGGACGGCGTTCGAAGGCGCGACGGGCGCGGCCTGGCGTGACGTGTGGGTGTTGCGAAGGGTGTCGCTCGTGTTCGGCGGGATCACGATGGCGGCGGGGCTGCTGGGCGTGCCGCTGGGCTCGTGGCTGGGCGCGGCGCTGGTGGCGCGCTGGCCGCGCGCGCACCCCGTCATCTGCGGCGCCGGCCTGCTGCTGTCCGCGCCCGCGATGGCGCTCGGCATCCTCCTCGCCAACACCAGCTACTACGCGCCCTTCGCGCTCATGTTCGTCGGCGAGCTCGCCCTCAATCTCAACTGGGCGGTCGTCGCCGACATGTCGCTGGTAAGGGACGACTTCGCATCCTCTGTGTCGTTCTCCCCTCGGGTACCTCTCGTCGGCGTCGACGTGACGTTCGTCCGCGCGGTTGTGTAGTGTGTTGTACTATCGCCACTCTATGTGTGTAGTCTTGAGCTTATTGTGATATGTAGACTGTTGGCAAATGGAAACTTAAAAGCATGATAAGTGGGCTGCGGCTAACATTCACCGGTTTGTGTGACCTAAATTCATACAAATCTTGCATGTTTTATAGTACTTTTCGATTTACGTAGTGTTAATAGTGTTAGCAAAAGTACAGTTCATAGTATTTACATGATTAACGATAAAATTAACATAATTGCATGTGGTATACTGTATATAGATGAGTTAGATGCATGAGTCAGTAGTGTTATTTTTAAAACGCATGGTAGAAAAATCATTATAGCATATGCTTCATAAAGGCATGTCACGATTGAAATCAGTCACTCATGAGTACAGTCTTTGTTTAAAGTTGTAATAAATAAAAGTAATTCATTCTTATCTCATTGGAATATTTCCAAACAAAATAAAAACCTACATCGGGCAGGGTGGACTGGTTTCAAGTTTTATAAAATAGTGACATCTATTGGCGATTTGCACTAACTTCTTGTAACCTTGGTATAGAGAACTTGATAAAATATTCGTAATATTATACAGATGGCGTTAGTAGTCTAACACTAGAAGTAGAATACTATCATTGATAAGACGTAGATTAGATTTCAATTCATAACTTCTCCATAATAATATTGGAATTACATGTTTTAAATAGTAAATAGCACATATTACTTTTTAAAATGATCTAGAACCTTGATGTAACATGTTCAAAAACTATTTTGTTTGTAGACTGGAAAATTTGATACATTTTATTGAACTTTTTAGTATCATTCGTAAATTTTGTGGTTGGCGGTATTTCAATGCTTATTTAAATTTTCAGTATGTCGTGGTTCCACCGCGACGATCAACAGCGGAAGCATTTCAGATCCTTATATCACATACGTTTGGGGATGCTGGAAGTCCTTATTTAGTGGGAGTGGTGAGTTTATTTCCATTGTTGTTGTAAATATATTAAATTAATAAATGCAATTACCTTATGTAAGTAAAATATAATATAGAGTATACAATAATGTTAAAACATATTTCGTAATCGTCATCTGGAAAAAAATATTTAATTAAGGGATTACGCTACACAAAATTAGTCATATTTTCATTTCACATAAAATGCCTAATATAAACTAATACATCATAATACACTTACTATTCATCTTAGGGACAATAATTTGAATAAATACGCTTTTTATATTTAAGTTATACTTTCTTAATATAAACATTTTTATGAATACATGAAATGATAATTTACAAGTTAAAATATCTCAAGTAAGCTATATCTATATAAAAATATTTACAGATATCTGAGAATCTGATCCGTACGTTTTCTCCGGCGGGCGGTGAGCCCACCGACAGCGCGCAGTTCCGCGCGCTGCAGTACGCGCTGTTCACCACGTGCTTCGTGGAGGTCGTCGGCGGAGTGTTCTTTCTCGCCACCGCCATGTACATCGTCAGGGATAAGCTCAAAGTCGATAGAGCCATCGCTGGTAATGAATGTTCAATTCTCATTCACATTTAAAGCATTTGTTTCATAATTTTATAGTGTTAGTTTTTAGTTATAGTAGATTAGATATCGCTTAATAATTCATTGAAATTTTTGGTCCCTAAAATGTAGTTTTTTATTACTTTATTATGTTCCTTCAAAAATAGTTTACACCTTATATTAGATTACCATTACCTTAATTTTGGTAATTGTATATATCGCTTATAATGTATTCAAATTAAGTAGTGTTAGTGCCTGAAAAGTAGTGTTTTATACTCATCTTCACATTGTTTCAGTTGCTTCAAAAATAGTTTAGTCGATAGGTGAGTTTAAAGCACACTTGCGGCTTCGTGTGCATGGTGGTAGCTTTTAATGCTCATTGGGGACATGTAATTATAATATCTAAATGATTAAATATAATACTTTTTTAAAGTTATTATGTTGTTTATTTACAGAAGCCGAAGCACAAAGCACTGAGCCATCACACAGTAACGCCCAGGAAGATACTACAGGTGGAGGGGAATAGAAGATCTTAAAATGTAAATGATATCAGTCAACATTTAGTTACAAAACTAGATCTGTGAGAGCTGTGAACTTTCACATTCGAATAAGGTTATGTTCCTCGATCAAATAACATAAGAATTGTTACGTATACTTGGACGAAGCTTACTTATCATCATAATGTTCATGAATACATACAATTTTCTGCATTTGATTGCGACATATGAGATAGACTGATTCGTAAATGCATAGCATCTGAGCAAAGTGAACGGGTTATGTAGTGTTACTATGTGAATGACAGTGTGAAATAGCAGTAGTGAGAAATTTTATGTAGATCATAACTTAGGCATCACATTATCCCTATTGGCTACTTATAAGAAAAATTGTGCCTATTTATTGAATAATCGTACTAATTTTCATCCATACTTGTACAAGTTAATTTTGTACACGGTGATTAGCCTTAAAATATTAACGTGAAAGTTTTTATTAGGGTTATATTATAAAGAATTTTATTCGACGGCCGCAAGGTTCAAAGGCGTAAAAGTACACAACAGTACAATATTACGATGTCGTCGCCATTGTTGGTTTACATTACCTCAAGCACTTGTTACACAAGAAATAGAATCTTAATTAGTTTTTATTCATTTGATTTAAATTAATATATTTAATATATATTTCAAAATCGATAATACATATTTATTGAAATAGATATTAATCATATTTATATAAATTATTTTGAATACCGAGTATTTAGCTGTGTAGAAAATAGTGAACATTATAATAAAACCCCTTTTAAGCTGTTTACATTTTAAACATGTTACATGCATTGCTTACAATATGAAAATATTCTTGGATGCTTATATCCATATAATTAAGGGAAGTCTTATTCCTTTATGGTGAGACGAGAATCAGTGTTAATTAATGGAGTTACAATATTTAAACATCTAATGCTTACTTATAAATGAAGTAGAATCATAATATAGACAAAACAAAATGTCGAAGTGGACATATTTTGCCAGATAAATTGTCTTGGTCTGTCTACAAAATTTCCACAATCATAATATTATGATTGTTATTCAATAATTGGTCAAGGTATTTGTTACAAGGGTGCTAGAATCAAGCTATAGTTAATATTCGTCAGATTTGTCTTGATATTGTCATTCATTTCAATAAATAGATACCTAAAAAAAGGTAAGCTTTGTTAATAAAAATTGGTTGTAATGATAAACAAGGTTTTCGACAATTTCGCTTAACATTAATTAACTTGGCGATTGATAAGTATTATAATATTTGCATCTTTCCTTGAAGACCAAATTTTTTTAGAAATGTCAATTATCGTTGATAAGTACAATGAATTAATTACAGAAAATTGTTTGAAATGCAAGTTAAAATGTATTCAATGCCAATCAAGACTGAAATGTATGTTTAATTTTTTGTCATGTAATAAATAGAGACTTGTTTTGTGTAAATATGGTGTAAAGAATGCAATTAAAAAGAAATACATAATTTATTTTTTAAAATCAGTTTTATTTTAATTTACAATTACAACAAGTAACATTTTGTTGTTGTTATGCTTAACAAATCACTAACATAATCAAATTGACGAACATGATAAGAACATTTGGTTGATAAAATATTTTTTTACTCAATATTACAATTACCTACAATTACAATATGGAACGAAATGAGGTATATTAATATCACAAAATAATCATCACTAATCCCATCATGAGATTTTTAGTAAAACAATGTTATCTATTAAATCGGTGGGGAAAATTATTTGACCAATGTGAATCCACAAATTGCTTCATACATTTAAGGCAAATACTTAAAAGGTAACACCAAATATTCGTAATACTGTAAGTAAATAAAACCAATAAACTTATGAACAATAATTAAAAGTACGATAAAATAATCAAATGTCATATCGTTTTAAAAATCACACAATCATTGGAACATGAATCATTGAAAATTTTTCATATTGAAATTATAATAACATTGACTTAAAAAAGTAGTCAGTCCAACCTATTTAGGTTTTTTTATTGTCCAAAAACACCTAAATTGAACCACTTCTGGTAGAGTTATTAGCACTAGAGCACAGCTGTGCTGTATAAAAAGTCAACACTTTATGGCACATTAAAATTTGAATATTGCCACAGGCAACTATCAAATAACAAATCATGTTAAATTAAAATATCAAAACAAAAACAATGCGATTTTAGACTTACTTTAAAATACTGGAATTGTGTTAAAAATGTTTAATCTATTGAACAGGTCGAATTTGAGTCTTCATTGTCATTGTTGAGGCTTGCTACACCGACTTTCAACTTTTTTGACAGTGGCTCACATGAATTAAAACTGGAATTTAATGGTCTCTTACTTTTCTTAGCACCTAATTTTGCAACCGGCACACGCTCTGCATTATTGTTTTCATCATCAGAACCGTTAGTCAGCATATGGAAGTATTTTTTATTTTGCATACTTTGTGATAGCAATCTTTCAACTTTGAATATTACTTCTGCATCCTGAAAAATTATAAAGTAAATTGACTCAGTAATTCTCTTAAATATTTTTGGCTATCTAGATATATGAAAATATACATTTACAGCATTGATTAAGTGTTCTTCATTAAGTGTTTACACCATGTAATGTAAACCCTTTAGCCATAGACATAATAATTAGACTTTTATATTAAAAAAATCTTATACTGTATGCTGTATAGAAAACAAACTCTGAATATACTGCATGTCAGACCAGTATGGCGATTGCCCTGCTTTGTAAGATTTTAATTTTATATCATAATAATTATGGTATAAATGATGCTCCCAGAGAACCAACAGTCCACATAAGATTGTTATTCCTGAGCGTCTATTTAAATGGCTATTAAACATTTCTTATGTTGAAATAATTTAACACACTAAGAAAGCAGTTAAAAAATTTCTAGTCAAATACAAGAACTTTAGAATTACCTGCATCCAGCTATGCTTTAGGATTTGGTCAAGCGTTATTCGTCTCTCCACATTTACTGTGAGCATTCTCTTCATCAATAGTTTGGCCTGCAAACTGACACCTTTCCAGTGAGTGTGTGAGAATCGGTATTTGCCACTGAGAATTTGGCTCCTAAGTGAAACTTCCTTGTAATCAGATGAGAATGGCAAATAACCCACAAGGCTGAAAATGAAAAATGTTTATTTTTCCATCATGTTAACACAAATATAACAAACAACAAATATAACAACAGAATTATAACAAACTTTAAAAATTATAAGAATGATATCTTCATGTTAAAAATGTTACTCCTATTTCCGACTCATTATTTATAGCAGCAGTGTTATATAGGAATGCTTTGGCTTGAAGAGTTTGGTAATAGAAAGACATTAATATGAGATATTCTAACAACCTCAGGCAGGACTGTAATCTTATCTGGGGGTTGATTACAGATGTCCATGGGCAGCAGTGGCCACTTACCATCAGGTGGACTGCAAGCTCGTTAGCTACTTCACATATATAAAAAAAATTAGTTCTCAGTAGTAATACATCTGTTACAGACTTCTGTTGTCTTTAAAAACCTATGTGACACCTATGTGAACCTATGTGTGTGAATGTGTGAAAGTTGGCTATGTTCAGTTATTGTCTCTAAACAAACAAAAATACAAACCATACAAATAATATAACACCCAAGCTCCACACATCAACTTCCGGGCCGTAGCTCCTTTGTCCATTAGCTTTAAGTACTTCTGGTGCTAAGTAAAGCGGAGTCCCACACATTGTCTTCATAAACGTATCCTCACCAACAAATTTGCTTAGTCCAAAGTCAGTTATTTTGACAACTGTTTCATCGTCTTTACTTTCAAGTAACACATTCTCAGGCTGTATAAAAAAGAAAAAATATATGAAAAAAAAAAAACAAAAAAATTATCTTTTACAATAAAAAAGGAGTAATGCTTTATATTACTTTCAAGTCTCTATGAGTGATTCCTTGAGAATGAAGATACTTGACTGCCAGCACCATTTGTCTAAATAGGAATCGTGTGAGTTTTTCTGTCAAACGGCCCTGTTTTGATATTCTGTCAAATAATTCTCCTCCCTGCATTAACTCGAGGATAATAAAAACAGCTTCTCGAGTGTCAAACACTTCCTCTGTTGAAACTATACAAGGCTGTAAACATAAATAAATCTTTAGTACTATCAACTAACACAAAGTTAAGGCAAAATTAATTTAGTAAAAACATTTGCAGTAAAAGATATGAATGTTATTGGCCAGCATATTAAAATTAGAGTTTTTTAGTGGTGTGTGTATATAAAATATATAAATATATGGAAATGGTCTTACATGTCTGAGTGCCTTCATAATTTTCACTTCATTCATGATCTTTGCAGGATCATTGAGATTGTCTATTTTCCCGTTAGTCAGTCTGCTTTTCTTTATTATTTTCATTGCATGCTTAGTGCATTTCACCTACAAATAAAAAACACATTAAAAATATTATCAATATACAACATTAAACACATTTGAGTCCTTGTCAGTTTTGAGATATCAAACTTACTTTAAAGTTTTTTATTAATTTCTTTAAAAACATAAAATTAGGATAAGCACATTAAATGTAAATTACTGTATATGTATATAATTCCGATATAAATATACAGACCGAATCCATTTCAATTATATACTTACTTTATTATGGACCAATTTAACTATACCACAGGCTCCTTGCCCGAGTGTCCGAGAAATATAGTACTTCTGTGATATTTCTTTGGGTACCTTATCTTTTTCATTTTTAAACAGATCTTTATATACAAATACTGAAAAAAGATATTTACATTTACACATGTTCTTAATTTTTAAATTAATTAATTCGTTTAGGAAAGTTGTATGACACACTTCAACTTACTTTTGACATGAGTATGGGTAACGGATATGTTATCATTGTCATCTAATACCCGACTATTTCCTTTTCCAATTAACACACCATTAATATATGTGCCATTGTAGGACAGGTCTGTTATTATAGCAGGGCTGAGTACTTCACTGAAAAAGGATTTGAGTTAGAATTTCTTTTTATGAAAACACTAGCTTTTGCCCGCGGCTTCGTGTACTTCTCTACTATAGTAATGGATGTTAATATACATATAAACCTTCCTATTACCTTAGTATCTGTTAAAAAAGTACATCAAAATCCGTTGCATAGTTTTGAAGATCTTAGCAAACCGAGGGACAGACATCAGAAAGAAATTTGTTTTATACTATATATGTAGTGATAGTGAAATCAAAATATGCATGCAGTCATAATGGGTTGTTATTTATATATAGTTAAAAAACAGTTGCTTTCTGCTGTCTGTCCCTATGTATGCTTAGATCTTTAAAACTATGCAACAGATTTTGATGAGGTTTTCACTGATAGTGTTGCCGGATGATCAGTATATAAATATTGTTGTAAATGAGTGAACATGTTTTTACAACAAGGTTTTTAAGTCTTTTCACCACGGGCAACATCTAGTAAAATAATATTAAAATTTCATAACAAAGTTGGTAATTATTACAAAATACAAATATTTTTTTTTTGTCTGCCTGTCTGCCTGTTTAGCTAAGGTAATCATCTAAACCAGCGGTCGGCAACCTTTTGACAGGCAAGGGCCACGAGGTGGCAAAATCAACTAGAGACGGGCCACACTTGTGATATAAACCTATGAAGCCCGGTATACATATGGTCATATCGTTCGTTCATGCATTTATTTTCATATTTATAACTTATTTACTAAAGATTAACAGGCCGCAAGTAAGACCTCGGCGGGCCGCGGGTTGCCGACCGCTGATCTAAACGGTTGGACCGATTTCGACAGGACTTTCACTGGAAGATAAGTTGAGTACTAAAATTTATGTGTACAATTTACGCTCCACAAGTATGCACAGTTGAGCCGGATACCACTTATGTTCAAATATGTATGCCTTTTTAATTCTTTATAGAGAGTAAAACTGCGGGAATCAGCTAGTTTATTATAAGCATGCACAAAAGATAATTTTGAAATTAAAACTAGCCACTATTTTATAAATGAAATGTAGATGATGTTAGAAGTTGTGATAAGGGGCACACATATGTAAACATTTTAACATGGTTTGTGTGGTGATCAACTTTAATTAAAAACTTTGGCGAAGTATAAATTTTTACTCTTTTATGTTTGCTTACTTATATTCTATTAAGTAATAAAAAGTGTAATAATGTTACTTTATTGTTTTATTATTATATTAGCTGTTCCCCACAGTTTTACTCACAATAATGTATCTGATAACAGCTGACATTATACCCTGGAAGCTCAAAGGATCCGATTCAGGTTACTTTTAGTACTAAATATTAACACGCGACAATTGAGGAGTTATGGGTTTTGCGTTGTGCCCTGATCGTTTTTTCAAAAACTATTCTTAATTACGCCTTATATTATTATATATATTATTGGCTATTTGGTAGTTGTTATAAATACAAAGTATACTTTCATATGTATTAAGTTTATATTGCTACATTACAAACAGGCACCTAAATTTTACTTATTCGTTTATATACATGTTATGATATTACTTACGACAAGTCTCTTCTTATGATAAAGTGCTGCTTGCTTACACTCTTTATTATATCACTCTTGATAAGATCTGTTTTCATAACAAATGAACTGTTGACCGCTCTTCCTAATGTAAACTCTGGTTCAATTAGGTCTGAAAACAAAATAAAAGAAATTGCAATATTTAAATTTCCATTGAATTACACCTAAACATAGTATTGATCAAATATTTACGTAGATTTTTCTGAAAACTCACCATAATATTCAGGACTTTTTTTATTATTATCTTGCCAGCAAAGGACACCATTTAACGAAAACTTTGTCGAATAAAGTCTACCCCAAATATTAGGAATATATGCGGGTGTATTTGGCTGACTCCAATCTACCTGAGAATTTTGAGTCTGGGTTTGTGTATTTCCACTTTCGTGCATTTCGTCGTCACACATCTTAGCTTTTGCACGATATAAAAGAATGCTTTTAAAGTTTCAAACTTTCAAAAACGCTTCAAGCGGTTTTGACTTTTTATACTTTTACTTTCCTCGCCAATCTCACCATCGCCATTTGCTAATTTTTGAATTTTCGGCCTTGATTCTCGCATTTCTCGCCTATTTAAAAAAAGCGTTTGTTATAACCTTGGCTACTTGACTTTTAGCCCAAATTAAAAATTAATTATCATGATTCGTTCGTCTTCGATCTTACACTACCGTCACCGGGGCGGAGCCCGAAAGGCAAATCGCGCTTGGAGGACTTCAGCGATAGTACTCAAGGTCCCGGAGTCCTCCACATAGCGCTTAGGACGGCCACCGGGGGGGGGGGGGGGGGGGGTTTTAGGGCGGTAAAAATCCACAAAACCCGAGGTGCCCCCCGAGACGGTGTCCACCTTTTGAAGTTTTCCC
>DWPV01004500.1:0-13540 GCA_018251915.1 Urbanus proteus proteus
TGGGAATCGAACCCAGGACCCTCGGATTAGCGGTCCGGCGTGTTAACCATTGCGCCATCCGGGTCGTCAAATTACATTGATCAAAATTGAAGTGTCTGTTTGTGATTTCAAAGTAACAACTTTTTACTTAACGCATATGAAAGTATACACGATACCTATAACAAATATGCAATTTAAAAAAAATTGTCTGTCTGTCTTTCTGTTTGGCTGAGCTAATCTCCTAAACGGCTGGACCGATTTCGACGGGATTTTCACTAGAAGATAACTGAGGGTGTAAGGCGTAACATAGGTCTAATTTTTAAAAAAGCATTAGCGCGCTCCACGCCCATGCGGGCCCCCTCGCGGGAAAGCGGGATTGAAGATGTTTAAATATATGTTCCTCATAACTTTTTAAACGCGGGTGAAACCGCGGGGATCAGCTAGTAAAAAATAAACGCCGCTAACCTTTCTACAGAACTTCTCGCATTTCAATAGCTTTCACAGGCATGAAGCAAACCATTGCAAATTCACAAGCAGCACCAGACCGCAACTGCGTGTTTTATTCTTTAAAGTGCGCCCCCGCCAACAATGGAGGTTGTGAATAAAACTCCCTGGAATACATTTTATATTGCTTTGTTGAACTCGTCTAGCTTTTATTTTTTGCTTACAGCTTCTAATGTTTCATAATCCATGTTCAATGCAGCTATTATAACTGGTAGCAGTTAGAGTCATAGATATCGGCCGAAGTTTTGGCCGAAGATGAAGGTTTCTAATAAGCACCAAAATTTAATAAACTGTTGCAAATCTGGATGATTGTGATGAAGATGTTGGAGCTTAAAAGGCTCATGCACATCCATTGTGGGTTTACACAACCAGTTGTATCAGAAATTTAATTATTTCATATAATATTATAATTTTTGACATGTTGCATAGTAATTTTATTCAGCTCTACAAGTTGTTTATTTAAAATTAAGATATAAAATATTTTTCATATCTTTCAAATCGTTATACTATTCATTTTAGCCAATGTGAACCTGAATTTCTTAGACTTTTCAAACCTTCGGCTTCGGCAAAAATTGGACCTTCGGTCGGACACTAATAATAAATCATTCATTAAGGATAAGTTATCATATAGTAACTTTATCCAAGTGTTCCGTCCAAGCTACTTGAAGTAAGAACTAATAATTGAAAACATTCAGTGAAGTGACTCTCACTGCACCGAATGTTCAGTGAGACAAGAATGTTTGTTAGGCTTCTAACTAATACTTAGGCTTACGCTGATATATATTACCTACTTTTCAGATAAGGCAAATGGCAAATTAAGAAGATTAAATCCAAATCCAATTAAATCTAAGTAGCAAGTGAAAAACAATGACAGTAAGGAATTGCAATGTCGCCCAAATTGTAAAAAATTACGTGACGCCTTCGAACACGGGTTTCCACTTTGGAAATAGCCTTTTGAAAGTTAAGTTGTCAAGTATTATTGGCTTAACGAGTTCTCTAATCTAATCGTCGAATTAGTTTATTATTCGTTCTTTCTTTTTCATCTAAATTATTCGAGTTATTACTATAAATTACTTTCCTAAATCCCTCCTAAAATGTGCAGTGTAATAAGTATTAAATAAAATAAAAAAATTTAGAATAGGTATGTAAGTTTTTCAAATATATCTACTCAATGCCATTTAACGCGACGAATTTTATTATTATTATAAAACCTGTCCTTATGTTCTCATAAAACATATCACGTTTTTTTAACAATAAATTTCTATTAACTGAAAATCAGGGTGTGCCAATATTTTGTTAATATAAAAACGTTTTTACATGTAATAAATAACATTTATACTCGTGATATACACTGAAGTATGTAAAGAGATAAATGAAGCTACAACTTTATCGTTTGAATGGCAAAAAAATTATAAAAGTTATTGATATTTTTTTCTAATCAAATACTTGATATTGAACCCAATAACACAAAATAAAAACGCATTATCAATATGAAAAAAAAAACAATTGCAAGACAACAAACCGGTAGTAGTTTTCACTTCACTTTTCACACATATTTCTCAGTCACGATAATAATTTTAAACAACAACGCTACAACTATTACAACAACTAGAACATCAACGACAACATCTAAAAACACGACAATAATATAAATTTGGCAACTACTAAAAATCTGAATATAAAATTTAACACTAATAAATTATTATATTTTCGTTTTAATTTAAATTTCGAATAGTTATTGTTTGATTTTTATTTATTGTTTTATGAATATCTTTTGTTTGATATTTATTTATTGTTTTGTTATTTGCGCGTGGCATTTGCGCGGGGCGTTCGACGCGAGCGAGTTTCGGAACGGTACTGCCTGGGCGCGTAGGGCGGGCGGGCAATCGCGTGGACCTATCGAGATGAACCCGGAGAACACCTCAGCGACGCGCTATGATTTTTAATAAATCACTTGGTTGCTGAATAAAATATTGAAGAAGTTTATCTCAAAATATATTTAAAATATGTAATAACACAAAATCTAATAGCTATTTGCAATTTAAATTATAATAGTCAATTTAAGTTGTAATAAAATTGGCAGGTTTAGGTTTACTTTCAATTTTGATTTTTACGTTGCAATGCATTCGTACTAAGTTCCATTTACTTAAGTATACTTATTAGACAACTATTAAGTATTTTAGTTAGTTACAAAGTTGAGAAAACAAACTAATTTATACCACACAAATTTTCGTTTTACCTCGATTCAAATACACACCATCCATTTCGCAAATTAAATATTCAACGTCTAAAAATGATACCCAAATGTTGCGTGTGGTTCGGGGTCGCTGTATACAAACCATTTAAAGAGACGCGAATTTTAAATTATTTGACTCACAGAGCATAGATAAAAGTAGGTATTTTATATTGTTCCTAGCTTTTGCCCGCGGCTTCGTGTGCGTTAAATTACATATAACCCTTCCTCTAGAATCACTCTATCTATTAAAAAAACATCAAAATCCGTGGCGTAGTTTTAAAGATCTATGCTACAAGTACGCTACATAGGGACAGACAGCGGAAAACAACTTTGTTTTATACTATGTAGTGATTCAAAGAACACACTCTACAGCCTCAACATTCACAATGTTTGTGTTTTTATATATATGTAATATTTAAGAGATACCACTTATACGTCCTTCTTCTTCTCGTGTTTAATGCAAAAAAGAAAATTAAAAAAAAAAACTATTTTATTAACTTCATTTAAAGAAGAAACAGACTAAATCACAGAGTAAAACTACATAAAGAAAAATATTTTCGTTAACATAACCAACCCTATTCATACTTCTTATGGGAATACTTAGGAGTAAATTCAGATTTTCTCGCCGTAATTAGGTAATTATGATTACCCTATTATCACAGCCCGAGGTGATTTGTACGGATCCTAATTATAGCTGAAGGCTCTAGATATTCAACATTGAGATAATAATATTATACGGGTTATGTACAATAACAGTCTTATGTTTGAAACTCGGCCTCTAACTCATTTGCCTGGAACCGTTTGAAAGTGTTGAAACTCAGCCTCTAACTCATTTGCCTGGAACCGTTTGAAAGTGTTGAAACTCGGCCTCTAACTCATTTGCCTGGAACTGTTTGAAAGTGTTGAAACTCGGCCTCTAACTCATTTGCCTGGAACTGTTTGAAAGTATTGAAACTCGGCCTCTAACTCATTTGTCTGTAACTGTTTGAAAGTGTTGAAACTCGGCCTCTAAATCGAGAGTCCGAGATTCAAGAGATATGTATGCAAAAGAATATGCGTTTTAAAACTAAATCATTTAAAAATAGTGTGTCCCGCCCACAAATTTGTACTTCGCAAGCATGGTGGACTAAAGCTAACTTTCATTTTGACAGGAGCGGAAAAGCCCAGCAGTGGGACAGTAATAGATCGATGAAGACCGATTATATGAATATACCACCCATTCCAACCATCAACTCTTGTAGACAAGATATAGACGGCCCTTAAACAGCATTTTGCTGCATAATTCTTGGCTGCGCGTGTTCATTACTGTACGAGATGAATAATTTGCAGGAAAACGCTACTACCTATCTCCTGAATGACTAGAAACGTTAACTGTCGGAGGCGGTTGGTATAATTAGATAACAGTTACACCTTGATTGAAGGCTGTTTGAAAAATAGCCGGCATAGATATTGCCAGCAGATTCAGCCACTAATGTATGCACGTATAACTATTGATTCCACTAAAAATAGTTAACAACATTGTTCAACGTTGCTGTGTTCTGATTTGAAGAATATATTTGATTTGAGTAGTAAGGTGCACTACTTATTTGAAGCATTCCAACATAGTATACAGAGGTAGGACCGCATCTGTTACCGACCTCAGGTAGGAGTCTAATTATATTTGGGATCTGTTTATTCCTGTTTACGGTGTACTGCCACTTACCATCAGATGGACTGCATGATTTTTTGCTACTTCTAAGATATAAAAAATGGAACAGCCATATTAATATCTACGAAGTTATGGATTCCGTGCCCAATAGAGAATCATAAAGAAGGTAGCAGCCCATTCCAAATAGTACTTTCTCATATTCTTTTATTTTACTCTCCGGAACGATTCTGACTTCACGTAATTGGAAATACACATATACATACATATTTCACAATATTCAAGGTGTAACTAAACTTCATTTACCTGGAACATTACACTTCATCCCCTTAATAACGAACTGATTTAACAGAATTTTATCTAACCATTCTAATTGTCTAGTTATTTTCTGGCTTATATTTTAAATTTTAAATATATTTTAAATTTAATTTAATTAATTTATTTTTAAATAACAACGTAAAATTTCCATGCTTTATATACATTATTCTCAAAAATAAAGAATTATTATTATTATTATTATAACTTCTACGCCCATATTCCGATACCAAGAGTTTTCTCGTAAGAATAACGGACGTGAGATTGAAATTGAATATAAATTCGTCGAAAGATATCTCAGAATTTAGATTAATGATTGAACCCGAAACATTGTTACTGACTCATTGATTGACAGACTACGCCCAGTTTAAGTGATGATGTTCTCTCTGTCACATGGGTTGTGAAGAAATTGTAGTGAATTAATTCACTCTTGCAGGTGGGATAAGCGTGTTAACGTTAACCCGTACCACAGGGAAAAGATCCTAAGAAGGATAAATATAAGATGAAAGGTTATAAAACTTAAAACATAAAATATACGTACGTGTAGCCTAATTTATCATCCTTTAGAAAAATGTATAACTCTACCAATGCATCTATACTACGATCCATTAGTTATCTGTATAGATTGTACCACACTGAACAAACTTCGTGCAGTAACTAGAAAAGTAATTCCCGAGGAAACATAGACAATCACGATCCATCTTGCCTCCGACACGAGACGGATCCACAAGAAACGTTGAATATGGATCGAGTAATAATTTCAGCTCAAATGGAGCTAATGTATCCAAAATTTAAATATATTTTAGGACGTCCAATGAGTCGTATCATAAATTCATTTTAAACAAAGAACGCCCGATTGAAATAATTTAGCAATCAACAAACAGCACGATCAATTGTCCAATGCCTTGCTACCCCTAAGGACCTTAGTTGGAACGACTCGAATAAGCTTGTCTCTCTTATCATACCCGACAAATCAGACCACAGCAGCACTTATTGCTGCCAATAGAAGTAGGTGAAGCGGGTGTGCCTCCTGCGATCAATCACAAAGGTTCCACGATCTTCATTCATATAAGTATAGCCACCCTTTACCCCTTTTAAAATTAAAAAAATGTAAAACAAAAGCTTTCTTCTTTAGTCCTGAATTTTTGTATATTCATCATGACTACACTACTCTCCGCTAACTAAAACAAGCTTAATGTAAAATTTCTATAGATTACATAGACTAAGCGCTGGCAAATCTTAATTAATTCTTACGCTAATTGCTATGACTGTCAAGATTTGAAGACAAGCATTTGATTCCCTTGGAATTATGATTTATACGAACTAATGATTCTTAGTTACGCCCGTTAGGATTATACACGTCATCATTAGGCCCTATTCTCGAAGTTAGCGTACAGCGTAGCAAGTAAGCGTTCGGCAGCAGCGTAGCGGTGGACATCAGTTCTCAAAGTCAGCGTGTCACGCTTTCATTGTAACCACGTAACGGATTAGTCTTGTCGCATGGGTGCAATGTGAACAAAATAAAACGTTAAGACGCTCCATTAATATCGACGTGCAGGTAGCTCCATTGGAGCGTATCGCTTGAGAGTACGCCACGCGCGCACATCGTTGTAGAACACTTACTGTACGCTCGGTTTTACGCTGTACGCTGAATTCGATGAGAAAATGAAATGGGGTCTTAATAACTCTACTGTCCCGCTGAACTTGGGTTATTTTTTTTCCTTTATAAAGTAGCTTACGAGATACCCGATGTAAAGTGGCAACTACCGCTTATACATATCTATCAACCCAGACAAAATTAGAAGCCTGTCTCTCTAAAACTAACTTGGAACGTCTCGTTAAGGGCCACTCCCTTACCAAACCCTTCCAACTAAAACACAGCAGCGACTAACACTGCTGTACTATGGCAGAAATAAGAACGGCCTACTTCACATATAATTCTTGTAAAAAGGCAAAATAGTAAATAAATTACTCTACTACTTTGATCTCATATTTTATTTTAATTTGGTGGAGATCGAGAAAATTAAGAATTTTTGAGCCGTAATGTGAACATATTTTGTCATTAGCGTTTTTATTACTAAATCCAATTATGTAAGAGTATAATCTCAATATTTTAGTCATAAGTATAGAATTTATTTATAACATCATTACAAAAACCATATAATAAAATAAATACAATTTGTAAATCTTCTCAACGACTCGTTCATAAGTTACACAATTACTTACAAACATATGTATGTATACATAATACATACAATGAATATATTCAAGAAAAAGTTGGTACATTTCTCTCACGTACATAACGTCTTTTTCTTTTGTTCAAACGATATATTCCTAAAAGAAAAAGAACTAAGATAGTAAAGAAGTTCTCTGGGTTATGATATAGGTACACTTTTATCTAGCACAATTGTCAAGTCTAAGAATCGTGAGATTTGTGGCAAAGTCGTGCCGCGGACATGACGACAAAGCCACAAGAACGTGGCTTGTGGCGCAACAATTAATCTTAGAGTTCTCTCTGATATTACTATATTATTGTGGAAGAAAGATAACTGCAACTCAAAGACTACTATGGAATCATTTATCCATCTACCAGCCTTTTAAGGGCCACTGCTGATACAAATATAAAGGTGGTAGAACTTTATGTGGTTCGCCCCCGGCGGCCCCACCGCCACACCTATTTCTGCCTCACAACTGCAGTGTTAAGCACTGTTGTGTTTTGGTTTGAAGGGTGTGGTAAGGGAGAGATACATATGTACTTATCCGCGGCGTTCCAACCCAGTCCTAGGGGA
The DNA here is from genome assembly GCA_018251915.1 of Urbanus proteus proteus. Classification (NCBI taxonomy): domain Eukaryota; kingdom Metazoa; phylum Arthropoda; class Insecta; order Lepidoptera; family Hesperiidae; genus Urbanus; species Urbanus proteus. Next base: position 7,469 of record DWPV01004500.1, read on the forward strand.
TAGCAATGAATCTGTGGTAGACCTTAGGTGGGGTTTTGAACTTATCTGGGGTTGATAACAAATATCCATGGACGGCAGTGGCCAGTTACCAACAGGTGTGTGCTTACTCGTTTGCTACTTCGCATCTATATAAAAAACAATCCCTCTAAGAAGAATATTTGCCAACTGTGATCGCGCCTGATATGTTGGTGACAGCTGTGAGTTGTGATGGTTGTCAGTACGATACTTCTGTCCATCTCCTAGATATCCCGGAGAGATAAGACATGGAGCTCTTCAAAAAAGGTGCAAAAAGAGCTCACCTTCAAAGCTGGCGATGCATTGGCGGCTCCTCTGGTGTTGCAAATGTCCATAGGCGACGGTGACTACTTTCCATCGGGTGGCCCGTCTGCCTTATTGCTAGGTTATATCGCACCTTCGGAGGGACAAGGTCATAGAACGCAAAAATTACTAAATTGAGTTAAATGTGCCAAAGTGCATTTAAAACATCCTACTAGATAGTACCATCCTACTAGATCTACCAGATGGTAGAACAAAGTTAGCCATTCTGTTTGGTTTCATTTCTATATTAGATAGTGTCTGTCGGATTCGTTCTTTTTGTCAATATTGGCGCGACAACAATTCAAATCCATGTAGTCAAAAATTGTAAAACATGCACTTGTGACCTTGTCCCTCCGAAGGTGCGATATTATAAAAAAGATATAGTCCTATAGTTGCCTATACATCCACGAGAAGAGAGAACGTAGTGCTACTCAAGACCGCCCACACAATATAGGGTAGTACTCCAATACTTCCACTATAAATAAATTACTTCATTACCGACCCAACCATTTATCAGCATCCATCATTAGACCCGCGTGACCACGGTGTCACCTTCGGAGATTTCCGGGTTCGATCCCCGACCAGGAAAACGTCTAAATGACGAATTTGTACTTTTATTATGGCTATAGGGAATTATGTACTCGTTTTATTGTATTTTTTCACGCTATAAGGAATTTTGTGTAGTAAAGTGGAGAAAGAGCATACAGTGGCCACTCTTAGGGCAAGTTTGAAATTCTCTGCGAGACATAGGCCTTGCTTCAAAACGTCAAAGTCACGTTGTTTACTTGTGACGACAGAAAATAATCTGGCAGGGAGATGCTTCCTATCTTCTTGCCTTGAAATAATCATTTACTACCTAATAAATTAGGAAAATAGACGCTTTAGACGCTTTCTACCCACATAGCCCCACAGTAGGATTTTCTCCTGTGTCCTGGGTGCCATGGACACACCAAGACGAATACACAAACACCCAGACCCAGAACAGAAGTTTAAACTCATCATTCAGATATCTGTCTAGCCGGGAATCGAAGCCGGGACCCACTTCGCGTCAGACCGGTATGGTAACCACTCCTCCACGAGGTTCGTCAAATAAAAAAATAAAATAAAAATACATACTTAATATATTGATATATATGCAAAATATTTCCACAAAATTCAGTATGAAATAAGTTCTTTACAGCGCAGAATGAGTATAAAGTGCGAGACAAAAACTACAAACTCCTCTAAAATATGCTTATGAGCGCAGTTACGAACAAGCAGTTACAATTTTTAACGAAAATGCCTTTTTCAGAAAATGTACACTTCAATATGCGACAAAAGTTACAGTGAAATGACGAGAAAAACAATTTCAGCTTTTACTTGCTGTTTGAATTATTTTTCGAATTTACAGTAAAGTAAAAACTGTGATCAGTTTTTACTTTACTGTAAATATATGATATGTATATTTCTTTTTAATTTAAAGTTAACGTTTAAGTTTATGTAATACTAGCTGATCCCTGCGGTTTCACCCGCGTTAAAAAAGTAAATAGGAATACTTATCTAAACATAGGTAAATCACAAACAGACACTTCAATTTTATTTATTTGTATAGATTATTGTAGTGTATATTACTTTTTACTCCATTAACTAATAAATAATAACTAAAGTATATTTATTAAAATCTTTTACGGTCGCTCATTTCAAGACAATATTTACTCATAAAATCATTTTTGAATGTTCAAGTATGTGATAATAAAGTAACTAAAATGTAAGTCAAGTCTACTAAATATGATACGAAAACGATGGGATTTTTCGTAACTTATAGATTAGCATATAACATATTAAACGCATTACGGTACTCAAGGAAACGCTACGTTTGTCGATAACTTGAACATCGCAGTAATGTAGCAAACATTATGAATGGCAACACGAAACTCGAATGTGGTGTAACTCTTTGTGATACGAATCGTGCAACACCAGTCACACATATTTTTTCGAAATAATTTGTGATTCGAATCGGGAGACACTCCCGTTTCTGTATAATAACAACAATGTTAAGCGTGTCTGTACTCTAGTTCTCATTCGATTAATCTTCCTCCACCTAAAGAGTTTTTAGGGGTAATAATATTTGTAGCCAAACTTAAGACTCTTATCTAAACTGGTATTGATTACATACTCCATGGACGGCAGTGCCCATTTATCATCGGGTAGACTATATGTTTATTTGCTATTTCCATATTCAAAGGAATCCACAAGTATACTACGCGTGTTAGTAACTATCTACGTCATTTGCTACGGCGTAGGTTGTAGCGTAAAACGACATAATATATGGATCTTTTCCTCAAAACATATGGACTACATATGACATTTTTGAGTAAACGTAAATTAAGGCATCGACATCGAGTTATTTGCATGACAGATATTATTAAATAATAATCTCATCAATCTCTAAAAACACTGTTTAAAAAATCAAACTCATCGCGCCATCTACTGGAAAGGGCGAACAACATCTGGCTTCAAACAGTATTTAATGCTTACACAGTAAAACTCGCGCAACGAATAAACAAACTGTTTTTACGGAAAACGATGACGCATATATACGCAAGTATATTTAGTTCATAGAGTTATTATATTTAAGGAGAGCCATAGGCAGGCCTGTCAGTACGAGTGTCCGACAAATAATAAAAGAGGAAAGATGACAATCCTATCCTTATCTTTGTCTAAACACTTTATTAGATTAGGTGTCCTCATTTGCTTTCTTTTTTTTCGATGGACACATCCAGGCTGGCTCCTCATCTCTACGCACAATAACTCTATGAGTATAAATTCCAAAACGAATAAATAAACAGTATTTTACGGGAAACAAAACGGCAGTGTATTTAGATTTATACCAACCACACCCGGTTTCAGTCGCGTACCGTTAAATTATGGATACCTTAACGCGAAGCCATTCTCCGTTTATTCATCCTTCCACAAAAATCATAAATTACTAACGCGGGCTAACCTTGTTGCCCAATTTTTACATGTCGTCAAAGTAAATTGGTGGCAAAAATAACACGGCTCGGTCACAAGGTATCTCTACAAATATGTGGATATTCCACTTATCTACCGCAACGATAGTGCATTTATGACATCCGTAGCGGAGGGAAATATAGCGTAGTTTAGCCCAGAGGAGTTTAGGCCATAGTCACAGTTTGAGACTTGATTTTTATTTTAAAATAGGGTCGTGTATTTTCCTTCCTTCGTGAAATGTTTGTTCACGATTAAAACGAATCATTATCAATTAATTTCTGATACATACATTACTTCAGTAGGTAAGTACTACAAAAATCAGAAGTAGGTATATGAAATTTAAAACTGTAATAGAGAGACCAAATTTTAATCACAGTCGAAAATAACAACGCATCTGTGGAAAATTTCACCTAATCCTGTTTTTCTTTAACCATAATTTTAAGAAAAACAGGTAACAAGTAGCAAACAAGCATACAACCCGTCTGATGGTAAGTGGCCACTGCTGCTCATGGACATTAATCAACCCCAAATAAGATCACAGTCATACCTTTGGTCGGCCACAGATGCGTTGCTACCCCTGAGGAGTAAGTTGGAACGCCACGAATAAGTACCTACCTATGTCTCGCTTACCACACCAATCTAATCTGAGTTTGATTACAGACCAGGGGTTTAATTACAGATAGGCAACTGAGGTTCACCATTAGGTTAATGCGTCCATCATTTGCTTTTACATTATAAAAAGAAAGGTCTTAATGCGACAAGTTCACAGTGTAAAAAAAGTTGTTATCAGAAGTCTGTTTTGATACGTAATGTAAGACTTCTTACATCAAACTAATTCACATGCAAGGTCTTTAATTGCCTATCACGTTTACACAGAGTAAACTCGTTTAACGCCAGGCCACAGCTAATATTTGATAGGAAAACAGATTAGTCGAAACGAGAAACTAAATATATCTAATGAGAGCATTTAATGTACATATTTTATTACTCTGCACGTAAATAATTGTATATTATGATGTATGTATATATATTTTATGTACTCGTATAGGAGTGTGCGTTAACGGCTACACCGTTTATACTTCGTGCAGTTGTTAACGAATATTGAGATTTATTAATTGTTCTATGTTCAATAAATCAATATTCAAACGACCATTTAATTTCAAAAAGGTTTTAGAACATAGCCCACCATGCTGAATATTAAATTAGGACCTAACATACCACTTCTTTTCCCATGGATCTCGCGATACTTAGCGATTAAAATTAAAAAAATCTCCATAAGATCTTTCTTTTTCTGAATATAAGCCTTCCCTCAGGGTATTCGCCAATAGTTGCGCCAGTATTAACATTAATTAATATTAATACAATTGTAGTAGGTATTAGCTAATGTTACACGTGAAGACACTGCAGCTTATCACCAGGATTTGTCTCGTAGTCGCCTTCTACGACATCTATGGAAAGACTTACAGCTACATACCTTGCAACACGTTTTTAATATTTGTGATTTGAAGCAGAAACATTATGAACTAAGTTATCAGTGTCTGTTATTTCCGATCGTGTTTAACACATCATCTCTAAGTTATGAGAGCTTCCTGAAGTGTATACTCTATTATTAGCTATCTGTTATTGCAGAGTTCGATGGCGCAGTTATCATGTTATTTCAGAGTTATCGCTTTTCTATTATCACGGACACGGACCTATGAGCCGATTGGCTCGTAGTTTGATATTGGCTTATTTTTGTAGCTGAGTTTCTATTTCTTTCGGTATCCAAGGAAAGTAATACGGTACAGTAAATATAAGTGCGATATAGAGATATTTGTCGTTGAAAGTATTTTTACGGCCATTTTTCGTTTCTTTACTGTGCTTATCAGAATTTCATTAAGTAAGTATACGTAAGCAAAGGCAATTAATTGTTTATTATTTCTAGCTTTTCTGTAAAAATGAAAGGGGAAAGACATGCGTCCATCTATTTGTTATATAAACATTGAAGTTTATTATTTAAATGTTCTTTTCTTCCAATCATTTTGCCATGTCTGAGCATACAATAATGATAGAAAGATGGAGTTCTTCTTTATTTACTACTCTTGTAAAATTTTAGCATATTTTTAACAAATATTTAAATCCCCTTAATATTTCTAGATAATAAATAATATTTCATATAAAATAATTTATGGTAAAGGAGTTCAAAATCAACATATTTCTCTCCGTCAATATCTATCTACAAATGCATCCTTCAGCTTTAGCAAATCTGAATTTTAAATAAGTCACTCGACTCCAGGTAACAGAATTTCCCAAGTCGAGAGTAAATATTTGTGTGCATCGGAAATTCACAGAGCTAGATAGTAATCTTCACTATGATGGCTCCTTGTAAGCGGACCAAAACCTCCTACAAACTGTGTATAAAAATATGCAAATATTACCGAACATTAACGAACACACGCGACTTCGTCTGGGTGGACAACATAGTCAGGTGACCTAACTAAGATCTGGAGCAACAGTTCTACTCTTTGGTATAGTGTTCTTCTTCTCAATCTTATAATAAGTTTAACATAAATATTGGTTTGCCATGGACCTTCAATAGCCAAATAATTTTGCCACTATCTACATACTCTATACTAATAAATAAAATTGAAGTGTCTGTTTGCGATACACGATACCTGTAACAAAAATGCAATTAAAAAATATTCTGTCTGTTTGGCTGAGGTAATCTTCTAAACGGCTGGACCGATTTTAACGGGACTTTCACTGGACGATAGCTGAATGTCT
>DWPV01004501.1:0-13539 GCA_018251915.1 Urbanus proteus proteus
TAACTTTTATACCTACAATGTACCTACTTTTATACCTACGGCCTCTTTGTGCGAATGTACACATGAGCGCGAGCGAAACTGAAGGTAAATACTAGTAAACGATAAGTGTTAACGATAATTAACGATAAGTATGTATAACTACAGTTATACATTAACATCCATTCTATCAGACGAAGTTCTGGTAGCGTTTAACGTATAGTTAATTTGCGCGAGCTAATTTATTCCACGTTATTAGAGCATATCTTAGAAGCAGGTGTTCAGAACACTCGGTAACAAGTTGCACGACTAACGACCTAAGCCACGTGTATTTGGGTCAGTGACGTTAACTTGTATCTTGAAGAAGGTTCTAAGTTGTAGGAATATGGAAAATATGGCAGAAATGGTAGTACCATTTTCAAAGCTGTTTTTTTGGTTAATACAATTTTGATATTATTTCGGTTTAAACTTTAAATACTCCATGTTGTTTTAAGGTGAAAATAGTAGTCAACCTACATTGTGGATTTAATACAGATTTTTTCTTTTCTTAAATATAAGCAGATAATTCAAGTGGTACCTACATACTTTACAAGAGTTACCTCATATAGAAAAAAATAAGGAATAAATGAGAAAAAGATATTTACACATATTGTCATAATAAATTCAGTAAAAATGCAGATTCATAAATAAAGAAATGAAAATAATGTTTGGGACCCCTGAGAGTGCTATAATTTGCATTACATTAAAACAAACACCTTCGTATCATTCCAAATGTACATAAATATACTTCCCTGCTTGAATTTCGAAATTCTCATTAAAACAAACTCCAAATCAATTCCAGCACTGCCCAGCCAATACAACATATTTGTCACAAACGCCGTCCTGATTCTAATTTATTTATTTTAATTACGTGCTTGCCCCGAAATTTATGGTACAGTGATTTGTGTTTCCATGTGTTTATGGTACTTTACCACAGCAATTAACGAAAGGAAGGTGTTAACTGTAGGGGTTTTAACGAGAAAAAATAACGGTGTTTCGCGCCCACGTTTTAGTGTCAATGGACGGAAATTGTGGCTGTGTGAGTGCTTTTATAGTTAACTTTAAGGGTGCTGTTCCAGAGGTAGCTAAGCTATGTATGTATGTACGTAAACCTACTATCAGAATTGTTTAAAGTTTTTAGCTTACCTTTACGTTGTAGTCTAAGCTGTGTTTCTATGGAGGAATGCAAGCTAAGAATTGGAGCTACAAGTATGAGCTAAGGTTAAGCTAATTTTTTATTTTAAAACCATGGATTTAAAGTAAGGCTATCCTTACTTGACTAGTAGATATAGATAGAGCATTTTTATGACACGACTTACTCGCTTAGCATATCTTAACTTCATAGCTTAGCTTCGACCTCACACCTCACTTAGCTACCTCGCATTCTCTGAAAGCCACCCTAAATCCAGTGCAGCTTGGTTAACCGAGGATAACCGTTTACTTGTGTAGTTTATATCCATAAACGTTCTAAATTTTCAAACTGATGAATGAATTTTCCAATGATCTGTTGCGCGGTTAGTTTGCTAATCTCGTTCGCCTGTACGTGTTGGTAACCATTTGACTACCAAGAAAATATTTCTAGTGGAAACAATTTATTATATCTACATCTACACACGAAACACTAACTAGATATGCATAAAACGTAAGAGTTTATTGCAAACTATGATAATTTGGCACATCGCACCGAGAAACCTTCTGATTTTTATCGTAATATACGGAATATTTCCCTCCCTTACATTTTTTCTACGCATGTTCTCAAATAAACCATTCACATCGTAAACTGGCAAGTTACATAAGAATGTTACAAGTAATTTTGGCGAAAAGCACAACTTGTACAAAAAGCCGGTGGTATCGATTCTTAGCCCGATCTTGGGTCACTGCCAAGGGGAAGGCTAGTTCAGAATTCAAATCGTGTTTAGCCAAGCTTTACTGTATATATTAGAAGTAAATGCTATTATTAGTCAAGTGATTGAAGGAGACAACAGCTAGGTAGAGTGCCATTAGCTCTAAGTCCAAACTTATTATGTAAAGTAATAAATTCCCAAGCAATTTATATGACGTCAAGAAAGATTTTTATTTCTCGCTGGATTGTTTATAAGATTGAAATACCAAACGGCATAGTCTACTTGACAGTAAGTGGCCTCTGTCGCCCATGGACATTAGTAAGCAACTTCATATAGGACAAGTTATTAGAGATGCATTGCTACTCGTGATGGTTGAGATGGTCGACTAAAATATAAAAGTGAGCTGGCAATGGCGGTACTATCGAATTATGTGTGCAATACCTCTGCATATCTTAACCTAACCTAAACCCTACTCGTTCTACCAACTAGCAATACACAGGGAACGAAGAGTAACAGCCGAGATCTGATATACATGGTCGATTCATTTGTGTACCATGGTTAGTAGAGACATGTATATAAGTGGATTGTTACCATCATAAGACAATTGAGAAAGGTTGTAATAATTAGTACAGTGCGCATCTGTGATTGTGCATTACATATATTATTATTATTATTTGATATTATTTAGCAAAAGAACATGCAGCTCACCGGCCATAAGTGGCCATCGACATCTGTTACCAACCCCAGACATGACAGGCCTACCCAGGCTGACCACAGATACGTTGCTACCCTGAGGACTAAGTTGGTACACTTCCAATAAATATGTCTTCCTTGTCACGCCGTTCAAACCCGAACACAACAACGTTGAACGTTGCTGTGATAAGGCAGAAATAGATGTGGTGCCGCCGGTGTCAACCCATATAGATTATATCACCTTAAAAATCTGTTTTGAACTAGCTGATCCCCGCAGTTTCATCCATGTTAAAAAAGTAAAAAGGCATTACTTATTTAAACGTAAATGATATCCCGCGCTCCCGCGACGTCGTTCGCGTGCGCGTGGAGCGCGCACTAAAGCTTTTAAAAAAAATAAAGTAGCCTATGTAACGCCTTAACCTTCAGCTATCATCCAGTAAAAGTCCCGTCAAAATCGGTCCAGCCGTTTAGAACATTATCTCAGCCAAACAGACAAAAAAAAGATTGCATTTTTGTTATAGGAATCGTGTATACTTTCATATGCATTGAGTAAAAAGTTTTATTGAAATCACAAACAAACACTTCAATTTTATTTTTTAGTATAGAATAGATTACTCTAAACTAGGTATTGGAACATTGCAAAATTATAAAAGTTTATTTCACAAAAACGTGTGGTATCGATTTCTTCGCGTCTTGGGTGATTGCCAAGTATCCGGCTCAAGCTTGACTGGTTCTGAATTCAGCTCACATTCAGCCAACCTTTGCTGTAAGTTTTGAGGGTAGTGAAGAAGGATTTTAGTGTCGTTACGAGTTTAATGCCTTTGGATAACTGGGAATTGTGTTTTTATTTTGACAAATAGAATATTAGGGACGTAACACACGGGCGATAGTTCGTGTCGACGACGTCAGTGACTGTAGCTGAAAGGTGTCAGTTGTCGCCACCTGACGTCAAAGATCGATATACTATGATAGTCGATGATAGGCGTTGACATGCCTCGCTAGGTAGAATATAGAGATACCAAATACTGTAATATAAGAACTTTGTACTTATCTATATTCATGCAAATAAATATTTGATTGATTGTTTGACATTTTGTATAACATGCATTTTATTCTTTTCATGTCACTTAAATTAAAAAAAAAAATTATGGATTTAAAAAACCTTCGACCAATAAATGTGTTTAAAACAAAAAAATATATACGTTTTGGACAATTTTATAAAAATATTAATATTTTAATCTGAGCGTCGTCATCTCAGCAGAACACATACATAGATACAAGTCAAACTTATAACCCCCTCTTTTTGCGTCGGCGGTTAAAAATACGCTTATACGATTGATACAACACAGTAATAAGTGCAGATATGGGTGTCAAAGCTGTTAAACAACTGCTCCAATTACATCTACAGATATGCCGCACCGTACTGTGGGCAAAATAATATTCTACACAAAGAGTATGAACGTATTTGTATCTACCGTTACATGACGCCATAGGCCTGTTCCTCTGTCAAAATATCACTACATAGTATAAAACAAAGTCGCTTCCAGCTGTCTGGTCCTATGTATGCTTATATCTTTAAAACTACGCAACGGATTTTGATGCGGTTTTTTAATAGAGAGTGATTCAAGAGGAAGGTTTATATGTAAATAGCATCCATTATATAGCAAATAATCATGCTAAGCCGTGGGCAAAAACTAGTTGTATATAAAAATACGGTATTGTTGCCATGGCACGCTCGGTGTCTACACATGTAAATGAACCCTATGAGTTCTATTACCTTCAAGGATTGATTACTAGACAGTAAAACTTAATTATCTTTGGGTCCCAGGCACCAGGGACCCATGAGATCAGCTCCGTAACTCAAATATCCAACTAATGCCGTCTTCTCGACGAATTAATTTCAAATCCGAAGATTGTAAATACGCAGGTTGATACAGGCGCCTGACGTATGCCTGAGTTTCGGGAACGAATGTGCACAGATTAATCTCGCAACAGAAACATTCATATTTTACACGGAAGTGTCTCGTGGGAAAAATTGTTTTACAAATGAAATTAAAACATTTCTCGCTACTCAGATCGTTATGTACGAATTTTATTGGAAAATGTGTTATGTAAAATTTTAATCTGTGGCGCGGTTATGGAGCGGTGGGAAGGTGCAATGAGTGTGACGTCAAGTTTAAGCGCGCTTTTAGAGTTTGACATTTCGATTACTTTTATTAATTTGTTATAAACTTGAAGAAAAACAATTAAATTATTTTAAATAGTGCAGCTTTGTGTTGGTGTTCAATAACTTACTAGCTTTTGTCCGCGTGCGTATAAACCTTATTCTTGAATCACTCTATTAAAAAAACGGAATCAAAATCCTTTGCAACGTTTTAAAGATCTGCCATAGATGCGTTGTTACCCCTGAGGACTGAGTTGGAACGCCTCGGATAAGTATATCCCCTAACCACACCCTTCAGACCAGAACACAGCAGTGCTGAACACTGCTGTTATAAGGCAGAAATAGGTGCGGCGGTGGTGGCGCCGGAGTCGAACCACATATAGTTCTACCACCTTCAAAACCGCCATTTTACAAAAACTTATTGGCAGTTACACAAGTTACAATTTATCTGCAGTTTCCAAAAGAGTGGAATCCTGCGTACACAGTGATCAGTAACTTGGCTCTAGATAAGACAGGCACGACCTTTTTTCAAGTCGATCTTAAAGTTTCTTGTTAGAAAGTAGGTCAGAGAATATTACATTCATTACTTGGAACGAATCTTTTGTAGAATTTTTATTACATTTTTTTTTTGTTTTCCAGGTTGTTTATAGATTTTTCATACCCTCAAGTCATTCATGGATATTCGTAATTATTACGAATAACTGGTCTATACTACATAACACTAGTCAAAAGGAGTAGAAAGTAGACATGAGTACTTACAGACATGTGTCTTTGTAGTGTATAGTAATTTTCGTAAAGTCTGAAATAGAGTGAGTCCAAAATCGGAATCAGATTTTGTTCTAGGACATAGCGTTATTAACATTACACTGATATAGAATATACATTAATTAAATATCTGAAAAAGGACCCGAAATACACAATAATTGAGATACGATTTATTGAAACAGAAATGTCCCATTTTATTAAAACCACTTAGAATATCGTTTTATTTTGCAAAAGTATTTTACGATGACTGTTGTACACTCACTCGAATTAGGGAAGGCGCTTGTCCAACAATTGTGTTTCAAATAACACAAAGCTATAAAAGTAACTGAACAATAGCAAAATTATTTATCTAAAACAATGTGTTTTAGGAAATATTTTTACAAATTTCGAAAACAACTTAAATAAAATTTCACATTTTTCATTTCACATTGTATTTCATAAGAAAAGTTGGGTATTTTATGACAATAAACATGTTACTTGTTAGAAACTTACATTATATAAAAACAAATGGTTCATGGTAACCAAAATATATAACATCTAAAAAAAATATGAAAAATCTGTATTTATCTACATTTCAATTACTCTATAGCAGGCCTTACTTGAGGCCATAATCACGCTTTGAATATAACAGACTGGGGTCAACGACACGAGCTTCTTTCAGAGTATATCTCAATTCATATGAGCCGCCTACATGTGTGATGTTATGTGCGTAGTAAATCCTCGCTAATGGTTTATTAATTGATGTAATAGTGAAAGAAAACAGCGAGAAAAACACCTGCCTGATATTTTTGTAATTCGTTTAGTAAATCGAACGCTACAAAAGTGTAAAACAAATAATAAATAATGTGAGTGTGGAAGTCAAATCAGTAACAAAATACACAAATATCGAGTAACATTAATATTTTTTTTATTATGTTTACCTAACGATAAGGCAGACGGGCCACCTGATGGAAAGTGGTCACCGCCGCCTAGGGACATTTGCAACACCAGAGGAGTCGCCAATGCATCGCCGGCCTTGAAGGAGAGCATCTTTTTTGAAAAACCCCATGTCGTAGCGCTCCGGGAATACCTCAGGAGGATGTTCATTCCACATCTTGCACGCCCTTGGCAAGAAAGACCGTGCAAACCGAACTGTGGAAGACCGCCACCAGTCCAGTTGATGCGGATGGAACTTCATCCAAATAAAATGCACATAAAATGCAATTTGAGACCAAATGAAATTTAAATTAAATAAATAGAGTGCATTAGTCACCCTGTATAAGATCACAGATCTTTGGAAATCAGATTATATAATATGTAAAAAATAAGTAAATCTATATTGACGACCCGGATGGCGCAATGGTTAACACGCCGGACCGCTAATCCTGGCGTAAGGGTCCTGAGTTCGATTCCCAGCGAGGCGGAAATTTGAATGATGAGTTTAAATTTCCCGTACTTGGTCTGGGTGTGTGTCCTTGTCTTGTGTGTTGTCCATGGCACCCACGACACAGGAGAAAATCCTACTGAGGGGCTATGAGTGTGAAGTGTTATTTATTATTATTATTTATTATTACTTGCTTATACCCGCGTCTTCGAACTCGTTAAATTGCATATGAACCTTCATCTCGAAACACTCTATCTATTAAAAAACACATCAAAATCCGTTGCGTAGTTTTAAAGATCTAAGCATACATAGGGACAGACAGCGGAAAGCTACTTTGTTTTATATCATACAAGTCTATCCCACAGGAACAATACAGTTTTCGGGATAAAAATCCTATGTGTTTTTCCAGATCATAATCTATCTCTGTACCAAATTTCATCCAGATCCGTTTAGCCGTTTTATAGTTACAGAGTAACAAACATCCATCCATCCTCACAAACTTTCATCTTTATAATATTAGTAAGATAGTACTTACATACAAAGTTTCATTTCTATATAACAATTAGCACTGTATTAAAATCAACTTTAACATATTATATAGTCTGTTATTCTGTCTAAATATAAAACGTGTAAAAAGGAAGTCAATATAATACTAAATAGTACTAAAATTGTACTAATGTAATACTAAATAGTGCCTATTCTAAATTGAGTGCTAATCCAAGCGGTAAAGCCGGTATGTTGCCAAATTCTCATAAACCGATTATAAATTTAAGACTGTATGTGGAACTACTGTAATCCGAGTATGGCTTCTTTCAATCGATATCATATATCGTAAAAATACATTTATAATGTCTGTCTTTATGTAAATGCTTCTTTTTGATAACAGCTGATCGATTTAGACTTAGGTTTGAAGAGGTTTTTTGAAATTGAAATAGGGAACGAACTTAAATCTTATCGAAGGTTATCCATAGAATTGTTGTTACCCCCGAAGACTAAGTTGGACGTGGTGATGCTTCCAAGTCGAAGCACGACAGGTTCTAATGTCATCGCAGTCACCGCAGCCTTAGGGTATGTAGAAGACATATGGGCATACAAGAATTTGAATTTGGGGTCCTGTTGAACTGTGAAAAAAAATGTTTTTACACCTAAAAATTAAACCAAATTTAGCTTTTTGAAGATACTTCAAAAAAGGAAATGTTTATGTATTTTTATTTATACTCATTTTATAAAGTGTCTTTTCGGGGGCCTCGTTAGGTCGGGGACCTGGGCAGGGGCCCTAGATCCTATGTGTCCTTATCGTAGAGACGGAACAGTTAACAGTACTGTATCAAAATATCCCAACCTTCACGAACAACGTAAAATTTCTTTCAAAAGACTAAACTTACAATTTTGTTTTTACATCAATACTCCGTACAGTTGCTACGCGAAAAACTTATTTCCTTTAATAGCAAAAAGAATTCTCCCTTTGTCTCGCACAAGTTCGCGGCGAATTTAATATTGGAAACCTTCAGAAATGACGGATATGAGAAGAACATAAAACATATAAATTTGACGTTCATTTCGTTAGTATTGAAGGTTCCGTGCGTTGGGGTTTGAAACTCCCCCAAAGGGGTGGTTAGTATGATTGTGAAAAAAAGGTTTTTAGGTTGTCGTTTTTTTTCTTATGGTTGTCTTTAAGAGGCGACTGAGGAACAATTAACTAGTGCTATCGAAGTGTGTGGCGACTTCCCGCTACTCGTCAAGAGATGGCGCCACAAGTATTCTGAATCACGCTATCGAAGTATTCTCAATACCTTGCATATATACATGCTCCAAACTGAGACTGTCGGAGCACGGCCGCTGCCCAGGCATGATCACCTAGCCTGGCGGGAGATCTCCCTTTGCCAAAAGTGTTAAGTGTGCAATGCAAAGCATGTGTTGCGGACCTCATGTGAGACTATTATTGCGCCTTGGTTACAGGTTTCCATGGGTGAAAAAAGACGCTTTCTACACTCATAGTTCCATAGTAGGACTTTCTCCTGTGTCGTGGGTGCCATGGACACATTAACATTCAGATATCTGTCTCACCGGGAATCGAACCCGGGACCCACTGGGTGGCGGACCGATGTGGTGAGGAGAGACCGAGGCGTTCCAACTTAGTACTCAGGGGTAGCAACGCATGTGTGGTCGACCTCAGGTAGGACTGTGATCTGTGTGGCCACTTACCATCCGGTGGACTTCATGCTCGTTTGCTACTTCCATCACAAAAAAAAATGTATTTGTCTGTGTCTATGGCACCCATGTCACAGGAAAAATCCTTTTGGGGCTATGCGTGTAGAAAGTGCTTTTTTAAACACAGACAGACCAATTTTATTTTAATATCTCTAAGGGTTTAAGCATTGTCACAATCCATCATTCGCGGCCCAGTAGGCCTTAATAAGGGACAGTGCAACTCAGCAGAATCATAGCCGATTTAAAAGTTGAATCGATTTTTCAGTGCCCAGAATAATTATACGGTCCGACTCCCTTCAAAAGGTATTCTAATTTGATTTCTTTCCAGGGTTATGGAAATGTAGATTATATTTTGTAGGTAAGTAGCAACGAAGCATGTGGTTCTGGATATGGGCATCTGTGATCAACGCCAGATAAGATTAGAATCCTTCCTGAGGTGTATGTTGCTACCTCTGAGGACTAAGTTGGGATGCCTCGGATAAGTATTTTGAAGATGGTAGAGCTCTTTGTGGTTCATCGCCACATCTATTTATGCCAAATAACAGCAGTGTTCAGCGCTGCTGTGTTCTGGTTTGATGTGTGGTAAGGAAGGCATACTTATCCGAGGCGTCGCAACTTAGTCCTCTGAGGACTCTGAGGTTTGAAGGGTATTTTAAGGAGGATATGCTTTTTATATGATCGAAGTAGCAAACGAGCATGCAGTACACCTGATGGTAAGTGACCACTGCCGCCCATTGACATGTGTAATCAACCTCAGATAAGATCAAATGCGTTTGATGACCACAAATGCGTTTCTACCCCTGAGTGCTTAACACTGCTGTTATAAGGCAGAAATAGATGTGTCAGTGGTGCCGCCGGAGTCGAACCACATAGAGTTCTACCATTTAAACAGCGGTAGTGCCGAGTTTGCACGACCTTTATTTTAGTCTGTGGTATTTAAAATCCATAGACAACTAAATCAGGCCACGACCGCGAATCATATTGATTTTGTGTCGAAATATTTTTTTCATTTTTATCTACCTGCCCGCCCAAGTTTTGATAATGTTACTGATAAGCTAAAATTAAAAATGTACCAAATCGCCCATCGATTATGTTTATCATATAATAATACCGAAATGTATGATTTGATAAGTTTTTGCCTGTAGTAAAATTATGGGTTAAAATGAAGTGCTTATGCTACTTTCGAGGACATTTGTCACAAATTTATATAAAACAGGGGTCCTACCGGGGTTCTAGGAGGTTCTACAGAGGTTCTACAGGGTTGTAGGCGATCAGACACGTTGCCATTATACCTACAGTTATTATACTTAAAGAAAAATGAAAAAAGCCAGAGTAAAATGTGTCCATTGAAAAATAAGAAACAACAAATAAGACTAATAAAGTGATTAGACAA
This sequence comes from Urbanus proteus proteus, assembly GCA_018251915.1. Classification (NCBI taxonomy): domain Eukaryota; kingdom Metazoa; phylum Arthropoda; class Insecta; order Lepidoptera; family Hesperiidae; genus Urbanus; species Urbanus proteus. Next base: position 10,449 of record DWPV01004501.1, read on the forward strand.
AGATAAGAATAGGTTTGTCATTTACCCTCTTTTATTATTTGTTAGACACTCGCACTGACAGGCCTCTATGGCTCTCCTACTCTAAGTATAATAACTCTATGGTTGCCAGTCCCGAGGACTAAGACAGTTCTTTCACCAATACCTAAGACCTCTGTTAAATTTAAATGTTTATAATTAGTAATAGATGACCATTTACCGGTCTGACGCGCAGTGGGTCTCGGGTTCGATTCCCGGCCAGATAGATATGTATATGAATGATGAGTTTAGATTTCTATTCTGGGTCTGACTGTCCATGACACCCACGTCTCAGAGGTAGCAACGCATCTGTGAACAACCTCAGGTAGGACCTTGATCTTATCTGGGGTTGACTACAGGTGTCCATGGGTGACAGTGGCCACTTACCATCAGTGGGACTGCATGTTCGTTTGTTACTTCGATCGTATAAAAATGGTATAAAAAAACATTTTATCCATTTTTGTACCAGCATTGAGTAGTTATTTTCAATTATAAGCCACGCCACGTGTAATTGGTTTAATTAAAGTAATTAATGTGTTTTACTATCAATAAAAGCCGAACCTTTGTAATAAATTTACTATGTCAAATTTAGTAGAATAAGATCGTAAAATTATTAGTATTTAATAACTTTATCCCACAACTATTGTCCCACTGCTGGGCACGTTGCTAAGTGATAGGCCATAGTACGCCACGCTGGCCAAGTGCGGTTCATCTAATTCTATCTTCTTTCTTCTCTTTCTATCTCATTATATATCAGGTGCATAAGTTCGTGCTTAGTCTTAAAACTAGTGGTAACTCAAAGTAAGGGGACCCTTGGCACCGATGTCACACCTACTGTGAAGCTGTAGTTAATCGCTGTTTATTTTGTTGGTATGTAGGTGGCCACTACCTCCCATGTACATCTGTAACCAACCCCTCTTAAAATGTCTCCTGAGGTCCAAGTTGAAACGCCTTAGATGTCTCCGTTACCACACCCTTCAGACCACAACAACAGCGCTGAACACTGCTGTTATTTCCTAGAAAACTATTTCTAACTATTTCTAACCATAACATTAACCATATATGGTAGTGGTGTCTCTGGAGTCAAAACGGTGTTACCACCATTAATTTTTTTAACCAGATTTTATTTCTATAACCTTTTTACGACCATTTTAACAACTAAACATAATCCGTAGATATGAACTAATGGTTAGTAACTACAAATGGTCATCCACCACTAATCCATAGGTGTCAATCATGTAAAGATGACACACCTGGTGGAGGCCCGGTGGTTCGGGTTCGAATCCCGCCCGCTGATTGAAAGTAAACACGCGGTCACGCACTGCGATGCTATGGAGTGGTCGTTCAACAAATAATTATTGTCACTCAACTTGTATTATTTGTAAAAATAAATATTGTTTCCGAAAATGTCATTCATTTGGCGATTTTTTTTGTTGTATGAGGCAGTGAATTATAAACTCGTGTTGAATTGAAATAATTTTGGACTTGGTCGGTGTAGCCAGTATTTTCGATAGTTAACTGTTGTTAAATCTGTTTTTTAATACTAAGTAGAACTAAAAATGGGGTTTGTTTAATATTGCAATTTATTAAAAAAACACGAGCTTTTACAGTGACCTTAATTTAGATTATTTTCATTTTCTAATATGAAAATGTATTTTTTTAATTTAACATTTTTCTTTGGCGCGTTTTCAAAAACATCAGTGTAAGTGACACACATACCTTTGCATTATTGTTTATATTGTTTTATACTATTTTTGTCGTCTATTGGTCGACTATTTGTCGATAACAAATACAAAACACTCAGACCAGAAACAAAAATATACTTTTTTAATATACAAATCAACCCGGAATACACTCTGAATATTAAATCCAAGCATAGACAAAAAATCCAAAAAGCAACCAGCACTACGATATAGAGTATTACATAATCCAACAGAAGCGACTCTACGCACGCCGCCGCGGCGCCCGCATGTCATTCCGACGGCCATTATAAAATGGCGGGAGTAATCGACCTTTATTTTTATTTTATTTGCCCACCCAACCACCCTCGCCCGATATTTCAAAGTTAACGACTGCACCATAAAAATATGGGGCTCTTGAAAAATTTGGAGCGATGATTCAGCCTATCACGTCATATAGGCTTCAGTTTCTGTCTGTAGGTTGTGTTGGAACGTTGACGAACGAACAAATAGACTTAATTTCTTTTCTTTGTAATTCAAATGTCATTTAAAACCTCTGAGTATTTGTAGTATAGAACCAAGAAATATATTTGCATCTACAGTTCATTCAAGCTGAACTGATTTCGGTGAAATTTTCCCTTAAAATTTAAATAATTGGATGCAAAGAAAGAATATGCACATTCATTTCTAGTACACATGCAATTCCCAATTCACATGAAATTCTAGCTTTTTCATATTGAAACCGATTTTATAAGTAAATCGATGACAGATGCGGTGACAATATGATCCGCTTCCGAGCCGCTGGACCTATACCTGGGTGGCATTCGTCAGGCCTTGTCGGAGGTCTTATGGCTACTTACATTAAGAGTAACTAAATTACTACAATAAGTTTGACCCATTTTCGTAAAATACCAGCAGCTACATGTAAATCTAACGTAAAGACACGTTCATAAAGATTATTATTTATACAAGTCTATTAAAAGTATTTTTAAATCATCTATGTTACACACACAACGTAACATGGCGTAGATACTTGAAAACTCCGTTCGGAAATAACATTTGATGCATTCATAAATTCTTTATATGTTGTCTTATGAGACATTTTAACGAACATGGACGTAAAAATTGGAAAAATACAAAGTTCCCTTCGACATTTATGTTATAGCCAAATGCCAGAACCTTTCCTTGACCCTTTCTCGTAAAATGGCGACAAGTATCGTTGTATTTTTCTAATAAACTAAATAGTCGAAGGAAGGATTCATTGTAAACGACTCATAGACTTATAGACGCTATTGAATAACTAATTCTCAGTTAAATAAAATAGATTACTCGCCGCCTTGTATTTGAGTGAAGCCAAAAAACTACGCTACTTTCATGTATTTATACGCACACACTTA